>NEWO01000380.1:276522-290373 GCA_003013225.1 Phalaenopsis aphrodite
TTGTAAACACTTTTCTAGTGAATTTTCTTTGATTTAAATGAAGTTTTCTGTTGTGTTTTCTTCATTCTTAGTGAGTAATTTTCCTTATTCTTTCTCTTCATGATTAGATTGAAGACTTAGATTTGAACCTGTAAGACTTAGATTTGAAAACTATAGCATTATTATATAGTGTGCTTAATTATTATGTGTTTATTTTAAAGAAAATCCAAAATACCAAAAATATTTTTGATATCTATCCTATTTGTAAGTTTTTAAATTTGTATGCGTAGTTCAGGAGCTTCAGACCTTGAATTTCATGAATCAAATTTAGAGAGAACTATTAAGAGGATTATAAATCAGAAAAGATTCCATGAATTTATGACAGAAATTGGAGATTGACAAAATAATGAATGTTCAAATTTTCATTATAATGTTAGTCAAGGATTGAAATCTGAATATTCATTATTTCAATCCATTGTCCATAATCATTGACTAACATTATAGTCAAATCTGAATATTCATTATTTTGTCAATCTCCAATTTTTGCCATAAATTCATGGACTCTTTTCTGATTTATAATGCTCTTACTAGTTCTCTCTAAATTTGATTCATAAAATTCAAGGTCTGTAGCTCCTAAACTACGCATACAAATTTAAAAACTTACAAATAGGACATATATCAAAAATATTTTTGGTATTTTGGATTTTCTTTAAAATAAACACATAATCCTTATTTTGATTGAAACTAGTCATGAGATACATAATCCTTATTTTGATTATTACAACCCAGGATGGGAAAATAATTTGAACTTTAACTGGAAGAATAATTTTGGAGGAGAAAATCAATAGTAGGGAGATAATCAATTTAATCAGATATGTAAGTGGAATAATCAGGAAAATTTTAATGTTCGACTTTTTTTTTCCTCATAGTTTTAACTTCAACCCATAGAATGAGGAAAAGGATTTATTAGAAGAGCTAATTATTCAAATGGTGAGTCATCTAGAAATTCAAGCGATTGCAATAAAGAACATATAAGACCAACTGGGTCAGGTTATTAATTCAATTAACAGTTATCCTCCAGAGATTTTCCTTAGTGACCTTAAGATAGGCCTTGAGACAAAGAATGATGAGCAAGATAAAGCTATTCAACTGAGAGATGGGAGAGAATTGGAGGATATGGTTCGAATAAATGCTGAGTTGAGGAAAGAGGAAAATGAGATTGAAATACCAATGAACGAAAGTCATATGGAGTTAGAAAAACCTACTTCATCAACCAAGATAAATATAGAAAGACCACATCCACTATTTCCTCAGAGAATATTGATACAAAAATTAGACCGACAATTCTCAAGATTTATAGAAAAAATTGGGAAATTAATTATAAATATTCTATTTGCCAAAGCATAAAAAAATGCCTAGTTATGTGAAGTTTAAGAAGGAGGTTCTTAATGAAAAAAGGAAGTTTAAGGATAATTCAATATCTAACTTTATGAATAAGATAATTGAGCCAATAATATATCCTATAGTAGTATCTCAAGGGGAAGAATTAGAAGATCAGTTGAGATAGAAGAGTAACTTAGTAGAATTTGATTCACAATCAAAATCATTTAGAAAATCCGATCGAAAAATTGGGAGATCTTAAACCATATTATAAAGATCAATTTCTTATAAAGTTTAAGGATGAAATTAATATGCAAATTAAGAAAATCATTGGAAGAATTCTGAATCTAGAAAAAAATATGAGGAATAATAATCTGAATCAATCTCAAAAGGAAGAGCTGAAAGAAAAACTAAAATTCAAGGATTTAGTATAAATCCTTAGATCTGGTAAAGATTGGTAGATTGATCAAGGATTAATTAAATGGAATTTTGATCTAGGAGGAATCATTTTTTGGGTTGGCGACGTTAAACGAAGTGTTGTATGGGAGGCAACCAATAATTATCAGTGTGATTTAATTTAAATTGTTTGAGGTTTATTGTGTTTGTTTTAGTGTAGATTGATAGGTTTGATTGATGTTAGTGAATGTTTGGATTGTTAGTGAATTGATTTGATTTTTATGCGTCATTACATATTGATCAATTTGATTGATTTTGGTGAATATTTTGATTGTTAGTGGTTTGATTTGATCTTCATGTGTCATGAGAGAGGTGATTCATTAAATTTTTATTATGACTAGACTTGTATATGTTTTCTTATAGTAGTTGGATCGACGAGTCCACTATGACTTAGGTTGCAACTAAATTTAAGTTTTACAGGAGACATCTTGAATTTTGACAGTGACTTCATTTAGAGGTGCTTATTTTAACCTTGTTACTTCATTTCTTTAACCTTGTTTTCATTTGGTAAGAGTCATGAATCCATTTGATGAACAACAAGTGGATGATCTTACACTATCCTTATAACTTTTAGAGGTGCTTATTTTAAAGGATATGGTGATGCTTGGGGTTGGTGCGCGTGAGCCAATACATCAGGGATAATCGTATCTAGCGGATTAGAATGTCCAATTCTCTCCCATCTCTCAGTTTAAAGTACGCAATATATCATTGTATTGATTCTGTTATAAATTGGAAGTAATGCAGTAAGATGTGATGAGTTAAAGGAAAAATTAACCTCATTTATCATGTATGTTTGTGTTTGTGTTTGCGTTATAACAATATAAAGAACTTGGAGAACACTTAAATATATATTCCAATGCTGATTCCTATCATGCTTGTTTGGCCTTTATTTAGTTTAATTTTATTATGGCATGTTTATTTTAGATTTACTTTCTATTGCAAATTGTTCTGTCCTAATGAATACTTTATATGTTTCTGATAGATATTTGTGGTAGATAGAATTTATGAACTATTTTTTTCTTCCTTATATTTTTTGTATTGAATGTTATTCATGTTAAAAATCAAGTTTGGGGGAAGGAAGAAAACTAAATTTCAAAATTAGAATTCTTCCTTTTTTAGTTTAATATTATTACAACATGTTTTGGGTTAGCTTTACTTTCTCATGCAATTACTTTATCTTGATTATTCATTTATATGAATTTAATAGGAAGTTGTAGTAGCTGTTAGATTTAGCTTTTACTTTTTCATCCTGCTACATTTTATGGAATTGATTGTAAAATATTTAAAAATTCAAGTTTGGGATGAGGAAGAATATTCTTTCAAACTTATCTTTATTTATCCACAGTAGCCTATATTTATTTTGATATCATTTTTAAAATGACATGTGGTATGTGGTGTTATCCTTAGATTACTATAACTTTGATTTTAGAAATGTTAGAAAAAAACTTAGTTTGGATCCTATGTGATGAAACTATTCTAAAGTTAAGATGTTTTGTAAGAAACATTAGGAAAAATGATTTTGCTATTTTTGGTAGAATAGAGTTGAATATTTGAAAAGCTAATATTCTTAGATTTAAACTTAATAAGAATTGAGCCTTTATTGAAACCTTTTTCAAACTAATACTTACACTTTTAAAAAGTGAGGGAAATGTCTGAGTTTTGAATTTTAGAAAGAGGTTAGTAAAATTCAAAATTATTAAAGGCATATCAAGATATGACAATCCTCACACAAAAAAAGGATTTAAAATGATCCTAAAAAAATAAAATAAAAAGAAAAGTATATAGAATATATGTGAGGAAAAGCTTGAGGAGAAGCCTAATCAAAAATTGGTTTCACTTGAATCTTTTTAAATAAAAAGACTTAGAAACAATCCTAAGATTATTCTTATTTCAAAAAAAACATTAAATTGGTATAGATATGTTGCTTAAATTCTATTTTTAAACATTATGTGAATCTTTAGTTTGACAAATTCCAATAACTTTTGAAGTAAATAGAAAATCAGGATTCCTGTTAAATATGTGATATTCTTACACCCTAGTCCTTGGTTGATTTACTAGATTTTCTCCTAAGTTACACTATAACATTTCTGAGACAAAATTATAAGAAAATCTGCTGAAATCCACTACCTCAAATCAATAAATTTGGTCTTTAATGTTATAGTGTTACTTAAGGACAAGTCACATTTAAGTTTGAGGGTATTGATCTACAATAAATTTATCTATTTTTAGTGTACATTTCATGTTCATTTTAAGCACATTTTTTTATGATATTACACTTTAAAGGAAGGTATTTTGCATGTTTTTGGTTTCAGGTACATTGAATAATAATTTAGAGAAAATGAGGAAAAAATGGAGTAAAAATGGGCTACTTTGTATGGCACCACCTGACGAGCGTATTTGGCACTATAGCGCCAATAACTAAATTTTCTAGAAGACACATTGACTTTAGCCAAATTTTGAAGAGATTCTTGAAACAACCCTTGGTTATTTTCAGAGATTTATTAATAAGGCCAAAAATTTGAAGAAGAGGAGGCTTTAGCATGAGTTTTAGTGCAGCATGTGTATGTGTGTGTGTGTGTGTTTGGTTATTTTTAGAGAACCAAATATTACTCCACTTTGCACCTATACTGGAGTCCCTCCAGTCACCTCAAGGGCAAAAGCTCCAATGAAAGCTTCCATTGGTCAGTCAACGTTGACAAATGTTTAACTTGTTTAAGAAAGCAAAGAGTCAACATAGTAAAAGAAGTTAACTAGAATGAACCATTTTAACTAACCCAGATATTAGTCCATTTCCAACCATCTTACTTAAAGGAAACTCTCACCAAGGCTAAATTGAGCACTAGTCAATTGTCTCATTAAGTCTAAATTCAAAACCACAGCTGGTGCAAATGTGTCCACGAGGACTAGTGCTAGAACAAAACCTTGCCCTTAGGGAACTCCAATAGCCCACCCAGAGGTTGCACTGGGTGCAAGATATATTCATCTGGAAGATTAATGGCCACCAAAGGGGCTGCATTTGGTGCACCAACAGGTGACCCATCTGTTCTACCTCCCTCTATCTGGAGGGTCAATGAATTAAAAGATCTAAACTTCTCACTATCTGCATTTTACCTCCTGTAATTTGAGGCGAGTTGTTTCTTTTGCCTTATCCCTTCAAGTCGTGCCTTTTTCTCCAACCTCTTAGCCGTCATAGGCTTCTTCTAGGCCTCAAACTAACTTCCTTTGAAGGCCTCCTTCAACATATCTTTGACGAGATCATCCAATACTGACTTTTTTCCACTCTCCATTGATTCTGCCTCGAAACTAGCCAACTGAACCTACACTCTGTTAGGAAATGTGCATGGCAAACACATCTTCTATGTCCTATTTATAGAAGGCTACAGACATGAAAATTCTAGGGGTTCCATTATCAAAGCACTGAATTTGACATTAATAAATTTACTTTTTATCTTATGTTCTCTTATTCTTATTGGAGCACGATTTTTGAAAAGTAATAAAATTCAAAAAATCAAAATATGTACACCTACTATATGTAAACACAAGTCTCAAAGAGAACTTATGGACTAGAAGACAAGTGTGGTCACAGATGGCCCACCAAAATTCAAAGGCCGTATCAATTAGACTAATGTAATCAGATGCCCAACCTTAGGCACCATAAAAAAATGCATAAGACCTACCAAATGATAGCCTCTCAGGGCAAAGATAGGGGCATACTGAACCAGGAAAGAGGATTTTCCAAGTACCTCATAATTACACCACAAATCATCTTAGAAAGAACTTCAAATCTCACCAAAATCATTAGTGTCAAATGCAGCACCAACACAAATCCCCATAGTAGCTTCCTTCTTGAAACAGTGGAGCTACCTCCTGGATTATGGTAAAGTGCCCTCTATTCGATAACCTGGCCTCAATTTTATAATATGAATCTCACTTTAAAAGGACAGTGACTAATAGTCAGACCAAGGGAGCCAACCGACTAAAGGCTTCTATCATGGCTGAGCGAAGACCCTCAACATGGCTGACCAAAGGCCCTCAACCAGGCTTACGGAAGACCCTCAACTAGGCTGACCAAAGCCCTCAACCAAGTTGACTCTGTGCTCTAATTCAATTTGTCCAATAAGTCAAATCTGGCCAACCCAAAGGCTCCAAGTCCTAGTCAACCGAAAGAAGAGGTAGCCAAGCTAGAGATCTTTTATATTTTTATTTGTCCATTCATTTATTTCTAAAAAAAATACTCTATGACGTCTTCATTCATGCAACGTGAAAGTAAGTAATCGTATACGCCTTAAGTCTACAAATATGTGGCATTTCAACAATAAAGGACTAGTGAACTATTCGGACTAATGCACTCTCTCTCTCTCTCTCTCTCTCTCTCTCTCTCTCTCTCTCTACCTCTATTTTTTTTAGTGTGCATGGTAGATGATGCGATGCCGACATTGCAACTTGTTTCCACTCAATATTGACCTTTCTAAAAATTAAGTTTTTTTATTCGATAATTCCTTCTAGGTGAAAATATGCTTTGTAACCTTAATTCATATAATTTTATTTTTTCATATTAGATCGATTTATAGAGTGCTGACACAAAATTTTACCCTTGCGTCACCAATCGAACGTGACAGATGGCTCATTCAAGAGAAAAATTTGTGTACACGTTATATCATGTATATCACCTGTAACCTCCATATACCTCCATATAACCTACCTGTAACCTACTTGAACTTACTAATAAGTTGTGCACTTCTATTTTCACATATGTGTAGGTACATGTTGGTTACATGGAAATTATATGAAGGTTACAAGGGATATAACACAAATACAATGTAGATATAACACCCATATAACCTCCATTATATACGCAACACTGCGTATGTCTTACGTGCGCAAATTTTTTTCCTTATTTAGAGAGAGAAATCTCATGTCATATATGGTGCCGAAAAGCGTTCAGAAATTCTTACATCTAAAATCTTCTTTTTTTTCTAATATAACAATTTCTTGCATGCATATGCTTACAGCAACATAAATTTATTAGATTTACTGCACCAATTAAATACACATGTGCAATAAAACAGGAATCCAAAACAAAAACCAATTGAGAAATTCCATGACGAATTTTTCTTGATGATTTCGTATAAAATATGATCTTAATTTACTAGAACTAAATTAAAATATGACACTAAATAGGACGCAATGGAGAAAAATGATTCATGTAACCGACCCCACGTAGTGTGATTAAGGCTTTGTTGTTGTTGTTGTTGTTGTTGTTGTTGTTGTTGTTGTGATATTTTTGTATTTTTAAAAATAAATTATTTTTTTAAATAAAGGTTAAAATAATAAAAAAGTGAACTTAATAAATATTTTATTTAAAATAGCAAAATATATATAACACAAAAATGTCATAACTAGAGCTTCACAACAAGGAAGCAAAGTTTTTCCTTATTATTATTCTGTCTGTCTGGACTCCTGAACATCCAAAGAGCCACAATGTCTCCCTCGTTTAATCCACTGAAAACACGCAGCAGCTCCATCTCATTCCCCTCAAAGAAAGTGGCCAACTCTCTACCAACCCATAACTTCAGCTGCAGCTCCACCCTCCACCCACCTTGGACGAACACCGAGACTTCCAGCCCTTCCTCCATTCCACCACCACTTGCTGATGAACTCGCTTCCTGCTCTGTTTTACTCCTTTCCTTCCCTTTTTCATTAATGTTGCCATGCATTGTTGCTTTTGATCCCTCCTCTACTGTGAGGTAAGGAGCCAGGAAAAGCTGAACATGCGCCTTGTCCAGCAAGAACCGTGTTTGTTGCTTTGACAGGTCTGAAGCTTCTATTCTCTTCAACACGAAAGGCCGGAGTCCGATTGCATGCTTCACATTAAGCACATTTTGAGCCCAAAATGGTAACTGACTAACCTGCATTGTTGTCTTTTTAGTCTCTTACAACATGCATTATGGTCATGCACTTATATATAATGGACAGGAAGCACGGTTCATGAGTAAATTAATAAGAAGCTTCTAAATCAATCTGTTTAAATTCATAGAACTAAGGTGAAGAGATTATATAGTTATATTGAGAGAAGCATAACAGTCTTTATTACTTGAGTTTTCATGTACAGCAGCCAGATGATATGTGTCAGTCTTAAGGCAAAATTTCAATAAAGCCAGTAGCTAAGCTATAAATGATTTCCAAAGTAAAATTTGTAACTTACATGAAAGCTTGTGAAGCAAATAGAAAATATTCAGTGGAATAATTTCATTAATTGGCAATGAAGTGCTTGTTTAAAACATGTATTATAAGGTTCGGGCTTCTTCTTGGGAAACATGTTTTTCTTTGCATTTATGAAATGGTCAAACTCTGCTGTTAATGACAATGGGATAGTGATTTGGAGTTTACTATTATAAAATAGATTGTCATTATGAGTATACAAATCTAAGTAGTGGAAGAAATATGTATCATTATGAGTATACAATGAGCTTTAGTATAACTATACAAAATAGATTATCATTAAGAGAGGTTCTTGGTCCAATTGATCAATTGGGTTTAAGTTGGTTGGAAAAAATAAACATAAAGTTCATTTTAATATGATCTAAATGATTTAGAATAGTAATATAATAGAACTTTTTTACTAATTTAATAAATAGTAGTTAAATCTCAAGCACTTTACTCTTGAATATTTTGAATATATATTAAGATAATTATTTTAGAACATGATATTATAGCAATTTTCTCTAATTTTAACTTGTTATTTTAAGCCATGTGATTAAATTCTAGAAGCCAAAAATTGATCAATAAGGAATGAGCCAATTGATAAAAAAAATTGATCTATTTTATCTATTAGACCTCATTTCAAACCAATTATGTGGATAAGTAGTTAAAAATTGGATTGAGCTAGTCAAAGGACAAAATACACTCTTGACATGGACAAACTAGTTAGTTCGCTTGATTTTTAAAATCATGACTAAAACTCTTTTTAATTGTTACTTTCGGTTTAGTTGGCATAAATATCATTTATATGACATAAAGCTCCATTTCATGCAACAACAATACTTATAAAATCATAATAAATAAATGATTCTAGTACATAAAAATAGGCCTAACGTAAAATCCCTTAAATAAATATTGAGGGGAATAGCTCCCTTTGATAACAAGTTTATTATTATTATTATTATTATTATTATTATTATTATTATTATTATTATTATTATTATTATTATTATTATTCATGAATGGACTTAAAACTTTTGGCTATTTAGAGGTTGTACATATATATATTATTATTAATTATTGACAAATAGTTTCAAATAAACTTTTAAAAATATTCAGATATCAATATTAAGAATTACAACCTCAACATTATATTTTAGTCAAGAAATGCTAATGTGGTTACTAATGCTTCAAGTATAAACTCCACTACTATGGTAGCTTGTATGATTACACCTAGTAAGGCTTTAATTTGAGTGATGGAGAGGTTGGACTTAAGAATTATTAGTTCAATTGTTGTGGATATAGATGTGCCATCAAAGATGATTTTTTTTTATGTTTTTTAATGTAAGAGAATTTATGGGGCTCTCAATTCAAACGATAACTAGATACTGCTAGATTTAAACTAGAATGAGAGTTGAACTACAAGTGGATGTCTAGGGTGTATTGACTTTTTGAAGTCAGAAATGGGTTTTTATTAATGGCAATCTGGTGAGAAAGATATTATATGAAAATCATTATTCTAGATTTATATATTATTTCTAATAAATAAAATGATGTACCCCAATTCAAAGATGAAATTTTGGTGACTTGTTTTGAACCATCTTTTTTTTTCAAGATGAGAGACCTAATAGATGATAAAGGTTGAGCATCATAGGCCAAGTTGCTTATTACAACCTATGTAAATTTCGTAGTGAAAGTAAAATGAGGTTAAAAACAATTGTTTTTTCTCAAATCTAAATAACTGCATGGTATAATATAGATTTTAATTGATCAATTGACAAAGAAAATATTTGTTATTCAAATGATGTTGATAGTTTCAATTTAGAGGAAGGTATAAAAGTAAATGTGTACATTTATAAAAAATGTAAGGACTACCAAATGCTACTATCCTTATTTTTTATTGTGATGATGAATTTACTTCTATATTATAATTAGATATTTAGGTGGCTCTATTTACTAAGTTGAACTTATCGATTTCTTCTTTTCCACTGATAGATAGCTAGTTTGTGTGGATTATTCAAGTGCTTAACAATTTGCTCCAACTTTGAGTACATCAATTTGGAGAGACCTGAAAGGATCATTCACCTAAAATTGAGTTTGTCTAAAATAACTTTCAGTTGAGTTCGCCATAACATTTCATGAGGTCTTATATGGTAGAAATGCAAAACACACTTGTCATGGATATGTGGGTGAGAGAAGATAATAATTTCTTTATTTTTTTTCACACTTTTCTTCTTTATTTTTTGAGTTCAGAGTGTTTCTGGTTTTTATAGAATTAATATAACTTGAATGTAAAAATTTTGAATAATGTTGCACAAAATTCGCTTTTCTTCCACTAATACTAACAATGTGCCAAAATTTTAAATGAAACATAATCTAGTCCACTCTATGTAATATTGTAACAAAGATTATGTAATTATAAATACTAATGCCAATGTTCTTTATTAGGTACATTGATTTTGCATTCTTTAGTCATAGAACTCCCCTAATTTGAAAAAAAAAAAATTATCAAAGAGTTGCAAGCTTTATGGAATGCAAAAATGATTTAAAAGTTTCTATCTATACAATTTAACATCTTCTATTAAAATAGATCTTATTAATCTTTCAAAATAATAATTAGCATTGAAAAAATCATAATTACTTTTGAACCATCGAAAGGAGATGCACATAATTTTTTAAAGTAAGTGGAAATAGAAATATTAGTATCAAGTAACTTGGTGATAGTAAGAATTTGAAGCCTAATTCTAATGTGTGAAGGGTAAGAAATTTAAAATATTGATACTATGGAGATGGCAGTAGTTCTAAAAATTTGAATTGTTACTAAAACTAAGCTAATTTTCTTGAATCGATGGATAGTCTTTTTTAGATGAAAAAATTTAATCCTAATAAAATAGTTAGTAATTAAAAATTAATATGCTAAAATTTTAATTAAAATTATTTAATATATGTAATCATGATTTTTCTATTTATTTAAGTTTTCATATTTCTCATATAAAGCCTTTTTTCAATTACTTTATAATGCAATATCCAAATTTTAGTGATTTATAATATATAATTCATTGTCTCTTTATAGAATTTATTTTTTGAAAGATTTCAAATTTCATAGGAATAAGATAGACAATGTAACAAAAGCCAATATTTAGTAAATTTAATATTTATAAAAGATTTAGTCATTTGCCTTTTCATCTTCCATTACATTAATTCTTATCAATGGTGAATCTCTAATCTTATATTTTCTCACTTTACATGCTTTATTGGCTCATTATTCTCTACTTTATCCTAGTTAGGCTTATTGTATATCTCTCGTTCTTGTATTTTAGTGTCAATGAGCTCTAGTATAATCTTTATCACTCTGAAACCTCTAAATGTTGTCAGAAAATCAAGAAAAACTAATAACATAGCTTGACATGTAATCAATCATGGATTGTTAATAATATTAAAGCAATATAAGTGATGATATGCAAATAAGTTATTCTTAAGTTTTTTAGACCTAAGAAAATAATAGAAATATTTTAAGAAAATAAAGTATCCTATTCATTCAACACTCGTAGAGGAATAAATAGCATTAATGTTTTTTAAGATTCATTAATTTGACATCCTTATATTGTATTAGAAAAAATATATTTTAATGCCAAGTAGTATTAACATTTTTATGTTTCAATCAAAATCATGTTCAATTAGAACTGGAATTAAAGAAGCATGATTGAGCTAAGTGAACAACTTAAAACCACTTAGATGACATTTTTTTTTAATGGTTGTCAAAAGAAAGGTTTTGATAAAAAGTGGTTTTAGAGAAGAAAATGTGAATTTTTTTTCCCATTTTTAATAATTTACTTTGATGAGCTATCATGGTCAAATCTTTAGTCAAATAGGGAGTGGCCATGTGGATTGCCAAAAATTTGAGCTTGACATGTGGGCTTTGAGCTTTGGGTAGCATTGAATGGAAGAGTGGGAGGTGATTAGGCTTGCTGAGCTTGGGCTTGATTAGTAATTAAATTAGTTATGGTGCTTAATTTGTCTTACTGACTTACACTTACTCCAAAACAAGTCGTAGAGAAGAATTCCTAAATCATTTAAGAAGACCTTACACCTAAAGCTCAGCAAAGAATTTATTTATGAATTTGGGGAGGAGCATGCAAAATGGTGTGGTCTTATAGAATGAAACCACATAGAACTAAGAGTTTTTCTAGAGAAACCTTAGCTAGTTAATAAGGTACGACACTAGTAAGAGATTGAAAAGATTCAACCAAGCTAGGTTCAAAAAGAAATTTATTAGGTTCAAATTTGAATTTTTCAAATTTTAATTTTATTTTTATGTTTATTTTTTTTATTTCTTTATTTGTTTTTTATATTTTTATATTGTTCTCCGTTTTAAATTTATTATGGTTCATATGTTTCATTTTGTTCCTTTTATTTTTTTGCTTGTTTATTTTTTTTTTAACTTATTTCTTTTTTAGTTTTTTTATTTTAAATTTTGTTTTATTTTTTTTATTTTCTTTTCTTTTTTTGGTTTTTTTCTTTCCTTTTGTTTCATTCTATGTTGTTTTTTTTTCATCAACTCTCTTTGTTTTATATTAGGAAATACACAACTATTTGACATTCCAATCAATCATGTTATCTTCTATCACAACAGCTGCAAACTTTTAATTATTAGCAAACTCTAACAAAAAAGTAAAATCTTCATTATTAGTGTCTTAAAAATGAGTACGAATTGGTACGATGATTGTCATATCATCTACAGAGAAATCAAAACATCTCTATATCAATCTCTCAAAAGAAACGTCGATGTCTTCTTTGATCTTTAGCAACATCTATGTACCATCATATGTGTATCAACATCTATACATCTATCATGTATCAATCATCAACTATACATCGATTATGTATGTAAACTATAGATTAGCTGTCATCTTTATGTCTAACATATATCAACACCATATCTAGAGCTATACAAAAGTAATCTAATTTCAATGGTACAATCAAATCCACATAAATGACTAAGAGAGAGATCATCTTGGTCCGTTCAAATATACATAAAAGTGTACTAATTTTAAATAATATCATTGTTTAAGGGGATTGCATCCCTTGTAGTTTTGAATCCAATCTATCTCTAAAGGGTACCTTGTTTTCATCCATTATTTTGAAGGTGATATATATCTTTTTATAAGGTATCGGTGGAATGTAGTGCTTAGCAACATTTACCCATTATCCTTGAGTACCATGACTGGTCCTGTAGGCAATGAAATCTGCACGAGTCCTATGAACTCTCTTGGACCCACTATCTATAATTTTATGTCAAACATGATATTGTTATAATTATTGGAGGACATTTTACAAAATAGCCCCGAGAGATTATATTGGTATATATGAGGCAAAATGCAATCCCCTTCTCTGTATATGTTGATAATGAAAGTACATACTAAGAAACCATTCTCTTTATCATTTTCTTAATAAGTATATTTCCTTATTTATTCAAAATAAAGTTATGACACCAACCACGCAACCACACTGGATCTACCTTACATTCTTAATGATCGCTGGTGAATTTCCTTCATTGTTGATAATGAAATTATGGTAGCATCTGCACGGGATCGTGAACCCACCTTTTCTCTTCATATATTTTATTAGCTTTGAGTAAGTTATTTTCTGCAAATAATTAGCTTTACCCTAGTCCCTCATTTGAAAGACAATTTACTAATATTACTTTGTTCATACTTAGAAAAGACCTCTGTATTGAGCTCTAAGACTTCTAAGACGCTGATATACTTTCCTTGCACTCATTGAAAGAGCTCAAAATTATGCTTCTTTGTCCTTTTAAATTTCTCCAATTCAAAC
>NEWO01000380.1:317227-351740 GCA_003013225.1 Phalaenopsis aphrodite
GGAAAGGAAGACCTTAAAATTGAGGTCAACACATATATTAACACATTTAAGTAAGGAAAACATAAATCAAAATTTTTACTGCAACAATACTCAAACAAACATGGGTTAAGCATAATCCCTTCAACATAAGTTGCACTGTATTCAGACCTAAGAATTCTGTTACTAATAATTCCTACATTAGCGCAGTTTGTATTTCAAATTACATTAACAATTCAAAACAAATACAACGCTAACAACAATAACAAAAATACTACGATCAAGAAGACAAATAAGAGCAATGTCCTCATAAGAAATTTCTAATATTCAATATTCTTCTTTATTATATCTTCAGATGCATTTTCTTCTTCATTACATCATTCCACAATTGCATTGCATGGTGATAGAGATGTCAACTCTGGAGAGTTATGACTTTTCTAACAATGGTGGAAATGGGGATGTAAGGACAATAGGATCAGCGGCTCGACTTCGCTCTTGCAAAGGTAGAAAAGTTGAGGGCTTGATTATTTGGAGGCAACCACAGAATAAATGAGGGAATGTGGAACATTGTTCGTGTTTAGGATATTATTAACCACCAAACCAAATTTAAAAATGGAAGCAGCAAAACACGAGACCCAAATAGGGATAAAATGTCATTTGTTATAGTCTGTGGTTCAAAAATCTGAAAAAAAAACACACTCTTAGAATTGAATCAAGTTATTTCATTTTTGCTCGACATCCATCAACTCACCATGTGTTGAAAAGTAGAACAACTTCTATTAGCTCAGGTGTTCAACCTCATCAACTAGATGCATGCTAAATAGAGTTAATCCATCTAAGGATTGCCTTCCATCAAGTGCCCAAAACTAGTATCCATAGATGATGTATTTGATCTTTTTCAATTTATCATGTAGCCTACAATGACAAATATAGACCTATAAATAAGGGACATTGTTAGGATTCTGGGAAAATATTTTTAGAACATTCATAATATCTTCATTACAGCTTCACTAATAAGAAAATCCTTAGAGTCTCTCTCTACAATCTCATTTTCTCTCCTTCTAAGTTCTCTTTATCTTCAAGATTGCTCCTAGATAGGTGGTGAGTCTATGAACATATCGGGATCTAATATCCTCTAAGGTGTGATAAACATGGAGCATAATATAGATTAAGAGAGAAGTTTTCTTGAAGTTAAGCCAAGTAATAGAGATAATTATTTTAACAATGAAGGCACTAGAGAATTTATTGTGTAGCAAATGATAGCTTCGAATGCAGAAAACAACTATGATTCAAGAACACATAGAGCACATCCTCGGTGACACCTCCCATTGAGAAATCATCTAGTCTCTTAGAACTAATGATATGTCGAAAGAGAAGTTTGCTAACTATTAGGGTGACCAGAGCATGCCCTTCAGTCCAATAGCAAATGATGAGATTTATTTTCATGATAATTTGGATTAATCCTCATTCTATCATAGGTGTGAGAGAAAGCAAGTTGCAAAGGAAAAGTTATACTTGGGGAATGTATTCTCTAGCAAGATAGTAATATGAGGCACTATATAGTTCAAAATTTATGCTCAAGAGTCTTATAGAGGTTAATCCGACTCCACTGACCATATAAATTTACTTGAGTCAACAGTTTCATAGCTAAAGATCAATGAAATGATAAAATACTACTCATAAGGTAATGCCCTTTTCTAGCTCACTCATTTGCTTCTATAAATGATTACCTCTTATCTTATGTTTTGACAAATTTTAATTTTGCAATTCACTAGTGCACAAAGGCTGTAAAAGAATTTACATGCTCCTCCACAAATGATTCAAAAACTAGGCAAATCCTTAAGAATTTTTGTTGCATAAATTTAAGAAAATGATGTTATATGTGAAACATCTCATGTCTATTATTGCACATGCAGCATTAGCCCGGGGCTTGAGAGAAGTTTTATATTGATATGACCTTATATTTTAAAATTGATGAATGTTTACCAAATTGTTGGAATTGGTTAATAACCATAATTTTAATGAAAGTGCAATTCCTAGTTAAATTCTTTAAGAATAAAAATAAAAATGCAACACCAATCTTGGGAATGTTATCATCAATTTCCCAAAGAGCATGGAAGTTACCCTACTAACTATGTGATGACGAGAAAGAATTTTGATAAAAGGTGAACATTTCAAAACACAACAAGAAGATCATCAAGTAAAGAGGGTGTTGCCACCTCTCATTCATCCCATGCTTTATATGACTTCAACGTGAGTATTAATGGTAGAATTAATCAAAATGATTCAAAATGAAGTGTATTTTCAAATTATAGCACCAATGAAAGATAGGTCACACATGTGTATACCAAAAAAATATTATTAATGTCAATAGCATCATTGACAAAACATTGAATTATATTGACATTTTAGAATTTTACTAGTAGAACTCATCAAGGGTGCAAACTTATGTTAATGATGTTACAAGAAAATATAAGAAATAAAAGATGGTACAAGCTAAAAAAGTAGTGAACTGCACAAGCCATTCACATCACAAAGGTAATCACTACCATTCACGGAGGAGCTTGATCAAAAGCTAATTGTTGGTCTAGTTAGTCTCAACTGACTTCGATCATGAGAGTTAAAATTGGATAGTTCTTTGTTACAACTAGTGAACAACCTACCATCGATCACATTTATTAAAACAAACTTGTCTACCAATAAAATCTATCTAATAGTGTGAATGCTCTCAGGATTATACTAAGAGATTTTGGGACATTAACAAAGACATTATTTACCAATATTTGCATGGCGTGCTTCTAGAATCTCTTATCTCATACATATTTCAAGCTCACTTTCAATCTTTTTAAAGATCATAAAGAGGTATTGAGTGTTGCTGCATTGTCATTTACATAAGGTGAGGGAAAGAACTCACCACAATAACTAACTTTTTTGTAGTGGACTCATTGTAAATCAACAATCTCATCTCAGATCAACCTTTATTAAATTCTTTAAGGGTTGTTATCTCTACATGCCATGTGATTGTATAATTGTCATTAGTTTGATAGGCGACAACAACCAAAGATAATTTATTAAAATTAAGAGCCTGTTATTTGAAGGATGTAGAAATGTTAAAGAAGAAATAATCCATTTTGACATTTACAAAGGTAGTGAGCTAAAATTGCTAAAATATTTGAAGGGGTTATTGCTAAAGTAGGTAACTAAGTAGAACATTTAGACTAAGTGCATTTTTTAATGACAAGTTCTAAGATAAGTTGTTTCTACTTTTTGCAAATACCAAGGAATACTCATTTGAGCAACAAAAGTCACATGAGGATTAGTGTTAATGTTCCTATCATAAGTTAAACTTCAACCAAGTGCTAAGTCAATCAAGCAAAAGATGAGTCCAATCATTACTACATTGGTAGAACCACATCATTAAGAAATGTGAAAGTTGCTCAAAGCTGACTTTATCAAAGAATTTCATTAACCATTATGGATCTCACATGTTGTAATGGCGTAAAAATGAATGCAAAAAAATGCATGTACATAGATTTCACTAATTTGAACTTATTTTAATGAGAGGATAAGTGCTCATTTTTATAGACTGAAGCTTTGATCGATTATTTGGTCAATTATTCAACGATTAACTTTCTAGTTGCATTTTTTTCCTAACAATGAATTAAAAAGCATTCAGTAGACTACAAGAAAATTGTTTTTCTTATTAGAGAAAATCTTTATTGTTATAATGTATTGTATTTTAACTTAGAAAAAAATGAAAGATGTTAATCAAAATAAATAGATGAAATTTTTAAAATCAAAAAAGAAAATAATATTGAAGCTTGCATTGATGATCTTACAATTGAAAGCAGAACACATGAAAAATAGAATAAGACTTAGGGTTTATGGTTTAGGGCTTAATTGAATTAGTAAATCTTTTGATCCTTAAATCAAATTTAATATGAATTATAATCCACTAAAATGAGCTTTTGGAGCTAATTCACATAAATTTACTGGATTTTTGCTCACTCTAAAAGAAACTAAAATAAATCCATGAAAAAGTCAGACTATTTTAGAGACATTAACTCTAAAAAATATAAAAGAATTGTAGAAATTAACCTGTCAAAGTATTGGCTTAACATAATTATATATGAATCTGATGATATGTGTTCAATCATTTTTAAGCTATAAAGAATTACAAAAAACTTTTATTATAATGAAGAATGTTTGTAACATTCATTTAATTGAAAATATCTAATCGCAAACACTTTGTACAAACTTCAAAGCTGGGAGAGAATTTACTTTTTTGTTTTGGACTTGGAAAGAAGCAATTAGCTTTATACTTATTTGAGAATAAGCTTAGAAGCACTTAATGGTTTATTATGTTAAAAATATTTTGAGGGGTGTTAAGCTATCTATCATGAAAAAGTTGACATTTGTTTTAATCATTATAGTTTAAAAGCTTTTATCTTATTTTTAGTGTATTTTATGTAGTTATTATCATTCTTCTTTTAAAGATAGTTCTCGCTCAACCTGATCATTTAGGTAAACCTCTCAAATGGGTTGTCAAGTTCAGTAAATTTATTATATCTCTATTACTTAGATTGGTAATTAAAGCTTGAGCTCATCCAAACTTTCTCATTGAATTTTTAGAAGTTTACAGTAATGAAGGAGTGACTGCTAAATTTCTCCTGTAGAGTTTATTCATGAATGAAGCATCACTTTTCCAAGGCATCAGTATTGGTATGGTGCTCTGATGTTCAACAACTATATTTCTAAATCATGTAGTACAAAACTATTTTGAGATCACAAATCACTAAGCTGGATAAAAATTTTTCATCACTATTTTATGGTTTTCTTTAGGATTTGGTGTGAAGCATCTCATCATTTACTCGGTGTCAAAATCTATCATCAATTATGTTAATGGACAACTTGAAATAAAAGAAAATGATATGAAAAAATACATGTTCAAAGTCAAGGCAAAGATTGAAAGTTTGAATAGTTCAAAGATGAATATATCCCTAGTGTCAATTATAAATTTGCCAACTTCTTGCTAATATGAGAAATAATGATGGAAGGACCATTTTAAAACTTTATCATCCAATTATTAAAGAACCTAAAATCAGGGATGTTGAGTGACAACAGATTCTAAACTTGATAGACAAACAACTAAAGCTGAGCACAATATTACCATGTGCTAAGGATTTATTATTTAAGGTTAAGGCAGCAAAATACTTATTATACTTCAAGTGTGTCAAAGAAAGAGAAGTTGGCAATATCTTAGAAGGGGTAAATTCTAGGCAAATACAATAACCAAATTAGGTGTGCTTTTTTATGAACCCTCAAAAAAGATATAAAGAAAGTCAATATGTGTCATATGCAATGCTAAAAATTTACACCAATACAACTTTAAATAAAACAAAATTGTAACTTATCTCTAAATCCTGACCTTTTTATTGTCCAAAGATGAATCTCCTTAGTCATTTCCCTTTAAGAATAGGTCTAAAGAAGTTTAATCATTTTATGATTGACTAGTTCTTAGAATGAATCAATGTAAAATATCAACCAATGTTACACCAGTAATAGTATGTAAACTCATATGTTTTAATTGCATTTGTTCATATGATAGATATATATAATGAATTTTTTAAAAAATAAATTTACCCTCAAAAGATTTTCTTTGGTCATAAAATCAAATTTTAAGATAATTAAACTCCATGATGGAGTTAACCTACACATGACCCATTAAGGGGTTGTTAAGTTAAACTCACCTAAAATCCATTAAAATTTAATATAAATAAAATCAAATTGAATCAAAGCCTTACTTAAAATTGTTGAACCAAAACTGAAACCATTAAACTTTGCAGGCTAGTGTGGCCACTTAAATTTAATAAGACCCATTTAATCATATTAGGAGAAAAAATATTCTAAATCCAAAACTAAATGAAGTTAAAACTATCAAAATCACTATTTAAAGCAAACACAATTAAATAACCTCTGATGGGTTCTAATTGGGTTAAATGGCCAACTTGACCCATTATGTTTATTTTACAATTAAACAAATTATATTATAAAAAATTAATTTGATTTTATCAAGAAAATATTTTGAAGAACTTAAATTGATCGATTGAACCCAAAATTAAGTCTATAGATTTTAAATGGGCTAATGGACCCAGTTGACCCATTACAAACATATTAAGGAGCCTTTAAAGCAAATCAAAGAAAATAAATTTTAAATTGAATCAAATTAAATTGAAAACTTGTTTAAGCACTAGGTGACCTTACCTAAGGGCTTAGGATTTATTGGCTTTAATTAAGCCCATTATGCTCTCTTGGCCAAATGTAACTTAAATGGGCTACGATGAGCCACAACTACCAAAAAAATTGAACTAAGTTCAACTAAATATGAGTTATGTTGAGCCAAAACTACCCAAAATGTAATTAAGTGCAGCTAGCTAACTATGACCAAAAAGTTTTCTATGAACCCTAATAACCTACCAAAGCAAACTTGGCCCAACCTGAACCTAGTTCAAGTTGAACCAGCTCATACCAATCTTAATGGGTTAACTCATTAATTTAATCATGGAAACTAAAATTAATAGCTTTATGATGTATTTAAATACTCATTTAGCTAATCCAAATAATTTATAAGTGCATTAGATCCCTAACAACCTGTGGAAAACTAAGAGGTAGTTCAGGCTTATTTTGCCTTAAGAACCCATCCAACCTTCTATTGCTCTAATAATGGCTACTAGACACCTTATATCATTTGATTGTCCATCCCTAACCATAAGAGCCCTTAAATTACCCTAATAGGTTATTGAGGCCGAGAAACCTAAGTTTTTGGTTTATGAATATACTTGTAACCATAGAAGCTAGGTCTGCTTTTTGCTTTCAATTCCATAGATCAAGAAAGTTGCCATGAACTCCCACTTTTCATAATATCTCATTCCAAGGTTAAGAGCAACTAAGAATCCCCCAACGCAACTTTCCCAAGCTCGAGCTCCTAATCATGACCTTTTTAAGCCATATCTTTTAATTGAGAAGTGTTTTTCATGCTCAAAAAAACTCCTAGAAACCTTCAATTGTCAAAAACTTCATTTGCATTAGATAATTTATTAATTTTATCCTTTTTTTGTTTTTATGGTGTTTTGTAAAATAAATTTTAGAATTAGGATAGTTTGACTGTATAATAAGCTTTTCTTAATCCTCCTGAACCTTTATAGTGGCTAAGATTCTTATCTTGGCCACTACATTGCTTGAATCAAGCAAATTTGTATAAATGGCCATAGGTTTTTTGCTTGAGAGAGAAGACAAAATCAAAATCGTTAATTCTATCTATTTGGAGTGAATCACTCTAATTAGTTATTTACAATACAAAATACCTAATAGGAATAACCAAAGTTGAAATCATGATTATCTGATGTTGGGTCAAACAACTAAGGTTAATTCTTGTTGGCGTCATAGTTTTGCATGCATATAAGTAAACAAATGTTAAGTAAAATCAATAAAGCCTGCAGATAGCTAATGTTATGTGTGTAACTTGTGTAGAAGAAGTTAGATAAAATGCAAGGAAAAACCAAAAACTACAAAAATTCATTAAAAATTAAATGGAAATCCATTAAAAAATAAAAAATTTATTCATAACAGAATATGCCTAAATTATACTCAACATTTAAAACCTATAGATTTAAATTTAGTTATATAAAATTAAATTATCCTATAATTAATTAACTGACATAATTTTTTGAATTTTTTTTTCAAATTTCTATCAAAAACTCTTTAGGTCAGTTATAACCTTGGATAAATTTCTTAGGAGAAATTAGAATCAATTTAGAGGAAACTAAAATCCCCTGAATAAATTTATTCAATATTTTTAAAAATAATTAAATATTAAAAATTAAAATTACATCAAATAAAATAAAAATTTCTTCTCAATATCAGCAATAATCTTGAGTTCTTGAGATATTTAATCAAATTATTAAACTAATTACGTCAATCCCTAATGATAAAGAATGTTCAATTATTGAAATTGAATTTTTTTAATAATAAAAATTTATGTAAATGATAGAATGGTTCTTTGAGTGCCCCTAAAATTTTCATAAATTTTGGGTGTTACTTTAATTTCTTAAGAAATTTGAATTATCTTTCAAAAATAATAAAATAAATTAAAATGCCTTCAATTTTATTATAAAATTGCACTAAATTTGTTTCTAACCTACAAATTTTTTTTAGGAAGTTCTAAAGCCTTTCAAACTTCAAAATAAAATTAAAAGGGAATTAAAAAGTAATACTCATTTAATCCTAAAATAAAAATATGAATCAATTGAAAATTTCACAAAAGCACATTGGAGTGTTTTGGGATATTTCAAAATGTTGTCTCATCTCTTCAGGTAAAATTTACATTTTAAAACATTTAGAGTTCTTGAAATGATTAGCCTTATCCTTAGATGAAACTTAACTTTTTAGATGTATTCTTTCAAACATTATATTTGAATTTTAGCAACAAAACTTATAAATTAAAATTAAGGTTTTGAAAATTTAATAATTTAGATTAAAATCATTTGTTAGTAAGAAAATTAAAACAAACTTCAAGATTTAAGTTTCAAACACAAGTTTTATCATAAACTTACAGTATAGCCTAACACACAAGATTTATTTACTGTAGTTTCTTGGTTAGGATTTTTCATCTTAATTGCGTGCTTGGTGCAATGTTATGATGTATTGAACTTTACTATCAAGATCTATGATTTATATAAACTTCTTTAGATACCATATATTTTCTTTGATAACATAAATTTTATAGGGGTTTTACTAAACCTTGGTGTCATATTAAGCCCAAAATTTTATTTCTGTGCTTAAACATGTAGTTTAATTTGGTTGAGCTCTATTAGAGCTTGTGGGTTTTGGAAAAAAAAAATTGAGCAAGATAAAATTGAAAGCAAACCAAAAGGTACTAGAAAGTGGCTCCAAATGGTGTTTTATAACTCACAAAAGTTCCAAACATAAGAGAAGAAGACGCCATAGGCCTAAAGAAGATTTTGCTGTCCTGTGTTTTATTTTTTTCATATGGTGTACTACAATATTTGGCAACACTGATCTTTTATCTCTATTATTCCATATTTTATTTTCTTGATTTTTCTTGTGCTTACTTATGTTTGTGTAGTTAGTAATTTATCATTATTTGGAGGTTTCATTAATTGATTGCAAATGGTCTAGAATGTTATTAGGTAAGTTCTTAGGAATTTATTTTTTAACATTTTAATTCATTGGCCTAGGATTGAATTTTAATTAACCAATTAAATAAAATTTTGCCAATTTGAACAAGTGAACTTCACACAAATCATAATCAAGTAGAATTGAGTGGTCAATTTATAGCCTTTTTTAATTAAATTACAGCCTTACTTATCTTACATTTTATTATAACAGATTTCAAAGTTATAAAATGATTGATTGTTTTATATGATTATCCTTTATTGGCAGGATGGTATGTCTAGTATAGTCAAATTTATTTGATTTTAGGTAGGTTTAACATTTTTAATATATTATATATTGCTAAATCTAAGTTTAAAATCCTACTTTGAATGTAGTTCTCACCTTAGTTCAGGATATGAAGTAGTTCTCTCTTGATATATCATAAATTCTCATCTCATAAGCTTTTCCATCTTACATTCTTGGAATTTAAGCCCTTAAATTGCAACAAAATGAATAACTCAAAGTAAAAAATAAATTTTAACTTCAAAAACATAAAGCTCAACATATATAGTTGCTATGCTATTGAGCTTCCCAATAACTTAACACTCTTACATTTTCTCCTTAAGCATCTAAAAAGAACTATTACAATTTAATTTATGTTAATTTATTTCTAAAGTAATTCCTTGAATCTAAAACTTTAAATCTATAAAGATATAATCATTAATTGATAGTATGCTTGGGGGAACATCCCTCCTAAAATATAATTAGCTATTAGGGTTTACCTTTATATAGAACATGTTCCCTATATTGAACTGAATTTTATCTTAGTTAATTCGATAGAAAAAAATTGTATTCACATAAATATAATTTTTTAAATATTTATTTAGTGATTGAATCAATTATGTAATAATTTTTTCTATTTTTGAGATATCACATTATTCCTAAATTTATATTCAATAATTCAAAAAAATAATTAAAATATATGTGGGGATACGCTTTCTTCACTAATAGATAATCACATTATTATATGTGTTATTAACAAGTGTGCAAAGTGGTGTAGTTACATGGTATTTTTCTTAAATTTTTATATCATTTTTATGCTTAACTATGATATATTTTATATATGTTTCCAGTATACTTGTAGAACATATCTTTTGGATAATAAGTATATATTTTAACATAGCGCCCAAATGGTATCTATAGTGTCGTAGTGCATGTACAATAGAGCTCTGATATATGTGGAGCAACACCTTGGCATAGAAAGTGAAATAATTGATGTAAAAAACCCTAAAACATGACACTACTACACCGAAAGCAAGTGCCACGACAGCCAAACAAGCAGTGCCCCAAAGCCTAAAAATTGGTGTCACCTTGCCCAATGCCATAACCAGAAGTTTGAGAACAGAAAATAAAACGCCCGTATGAAGCACCGATGAGCCTTGTTGTAGCACCATAGTACCTCATCATAGTGCCTAAAAGCTCAACACCAACTTACTTTAGTTTGGGCAATTCTAGTAAAATTTTGGGCCCATAATTCTTTATGGAGAGAGGATTTTAGGCAGGGCTTACTCTTCGTAGTTTTTCTTTCAGATTTATTAGTCTAGGTTTTTCTTTAAAGTGTGGTAAGTGAGAGAAATTGCATTGAGAGAAAATTATGAAAGAAGAAAAAAGGAGACACTTTGAAAGTATGATTCATTTGTATGTATTAGTTTCCTAATATTTCTATTTCCTTTAAATTTGTTTTGAATTCAATCGATTTTATGTTTTCTTTTTCACTCATGAGTAGGAACTAAGCAATTTCTTTTTTTCCTTTGTCATAAAGTACTAAGTGAATTCTGGTTAGATTCATGAGCATTTGAACGTATAAGCTAATATTTTAACCCTTAATTTTTCTTTTATACTTAAAATCGGTCATTTTATTTGTTAACACATCATGTAATTTAGGACTATCAAAAAAAGGTTGGATTCATAATTTTGTTAAAATATAAATATTTTGTGGAATAGAAATATTATTATCAAGTTTTTACAATCATTTAAGGGAATAAAACTTTCTGAAAGTTTTTACAAAGTTAATGTAATTTAACCATAATATGAAATCTCAATGCTTTTATGTCTCAAAAAGGAAAATGAAGTAAGTTAACTATTTTAAAAATATTATATTGGAAAAACATAGACTTTTATAAACTAATTTAGAGAAGAGGTTTTAATATTTGTATCACACTTTACTTCAGTTTTACACTTTAAAATCTATGACCTTTAAACATCCTTTCAAAAAATAAAAGATTTTGAATTAACTAAGGATTATTATACTAGTAATTAAGCTAAATCAAGAAGTGATAGGATCCTTGTGGGATCGATAACTTGAACTAAAAAAATCTGAATACTACTTAATCCACATATATACTTGCATGATTGATGTATGCTTCAAAGCATTATGGATCAATTATATATAAATGTTACATTAATATCAATGAAAGAGCCTATAAGTGAAACAGATTGGCTGGTAAAAATTACTTTTGAAAATACTAGTATTTTGTATCACTTTTACTAGATAATCTTGTTGTGACATCAAAATGCTCATATATTGACAAGTTATGATGGGTATTCTGATCAATAAATGAAGATATCCATTTTTGTCTAGTGATTTTTCATTTATGTTAATAAATGGGTGGTGATATATTACTTCAAAAAATGAGGTGGCCCACTTCAATAAGTTTTCTTAAGAGTAAAATTAAGGACATTATAGCTTCTGGTGGTGTGACCTTTTTTATCATGATAAAAAAACTTTTAAGACTATCCTAAATCCTTAAATTTTATAGAAAGGGGTAAGATAGCAAAGTAGTTCATTCTTTGGATAGCCATGCATATTGCATTAATCTTCATGTTAAAATCAAATATACATCACCTTAAGTTACAAGCATAAAAAGGCATGGCTCTTTTTCCTTTGAAAGCAAGCGGCTTTATCTAATTTGTGTCCCAATGATGCATTAAGCTGAGATAGGTGAGGATAAAGTTGTGTCTATCTTGATCACCCATTTTAGGTTGCTTTAAGAAGGATTTTGCTTGGGTACTACTTTTATTAAGTCATAAAGCAATTTAATAGAATTCATGTGCACTCTATATTATTATTTAATTTTTTTTAATTTCTTCTTCATGATAGAATATTTGAATAATGAAGTGTAGATCTTATGGGTGGCAGCTAGAATAGCCTTTATTGTTTGCAATTTTGTGCCCTCTGAAGTGGCTAGGATGAAAAAATATACATAATGTACAAGAAGTGTGGTATGACTTATGTAGATTTCTTTCTTAAAGATAATGAATTTTACTACAAATTCATAACATAATGCATCAATTGAGGCAATGGCATTTGACATAATCTTAGTAAACCACCTCTATATTGCATTCTTCAATTTTATGGTAAACATGTGGATATTTTCCTTATGGGATTGTAATTTAGCAATTTATATCCATAAGGATAAAAATTACAATTGATAAAAGATAGCTTCTAGGATAATATTTGGTGGCAAAGGAGCCATAGAACCAAAATCTATTGAAGCACCTACAACAACAACTTATTGAACCAAGACATAGAGTAAGGGTTCTTTTTAATGAATTCATGGTAATTCTAGAAGTTTCATGAAGTATGATAATTGGAAAAAAGCTTCTCTATGAATCCTAATGTTTGACTTTAAGGCCGCCATAAGTAATAGGTCTCCATGATTGGAGTGTTGTCCATCAACCTTTTTAACTAGCATGAGAATCTAAGTCAGAAAGCGAAAAAATATAGAAATGACAAATCCTTATATATGAAAATAGATCCAACTCTCCCACTTTATATACATAGCTTACATTATAATCTTCTATGTTATCAAAAGGATCAAATGTGTGTGAACTCAAGGAGCAACATAAAAATTATTATAATGCAAAGAGATAAGGGGTGTAAATGTTTCATTGACATTTGTTTCCACTTGCTACTCAAAATCATAAAAAAACAATTATTGTTATTTAGCTTAATTTTCTCCTCTATCTTTCTTAGAATCATCACTTTCTCCTTTTAATAATGTAATATGTTCCATTTTTTGCTATGACACTCTATAATTTATAAGTTTCTTATTTTTCACACATAATAAGAAAAAGGTATGGAAATAATGAAAGAAATGGCATTGGATTTGTCATTTTGAGCTATTATGAAGACTAATGGTCTTAAATAGCCTAGCTCAAATCGCTTAGAAAGGTATCAGCTGAGGGTCAAGTTGAGAAGAGTTTGTAAGCAATTATAAGGTTCATGATAGGAGAAAGTTAGGGCCCTCTTAGTCTATATAGTGGTAGAAAAATAACAATAATGAGAGGTAGATGATCTTGATTGCGTTTAATTAATATGGTCTCAAAACTATTTATTATTTTAATGGGATTCTTTTTTTTTTGCATATGAATACATCTAAAATCATTAGTTAATTGATTTCAAATTTTAAGAGCAATATTATTTTGGAAGCTACAAGTGCTATATTAGTAAATCTAATCAATCCTCTCATTTACATCTCAATTTGATGTTAATTACTTCAATACAAGAATTACATTGAGTTGAGACATGCCAAAACAAATGATATTTTTTTCATCACATTTACCTTTGTTGTGGTGCTTGTAATGGTCCACATTAATCAATTATACAATTCAGAGCCACCATGACTAAATGTTGACATTGTATCATCATAACATCCTTATACTACAGTCTCTTTATCTATTCTTATGAGGATAAACTTCTATATATTATATTTACTTGACATAAAAATTCCTCATTAATACTTAAATCATGATTATTTGTTATCGAAGGCATCTCATGCCAAAAATGTTGCATCTACTTTTTAAGCAAGGATTTAAAATTTAAATAATAAGGAAAAATATCTTAATAAATTAAGGTACTTAACAAGCTCTTAATAAAATTAAGATCAAGTAAATGAGTGATCTCACGAAAAAGTGATTTAAAATTAAGAAGGAGAAAGATCATAACAAGCATGATTGATTAAAAATAGAAGTGAAGCAATAATGATATGTCATTATCCAAGAGCTTACAAGTCCCGAAAATGATATTGGCTTAGGTGAATATAATATATGACAATAAGAGCCCTTATGTCTGTATAAATTATAATATTATGGAGTTGTCTAATGTTATGGGATCCAAGTTGTAGCCAACTTCAGAAGCTCTCATAATCCTATCATAATGTTCTTATAACCTATTGCTCTACAATTTTTTTCTTGTACTTGCTATAGAGTTTCAAGGTTACTTATAGTTACCTTGAGATATCCAAAAGATTATGAACTGAAATTTCCAATGCATAGACCTGCAATTAAATAAGAAACAATTATAAGTCTTATGATTAGTAAAAGAGATATGAAATCCTTGATTAAGGTTATCAATTCGATCATGATCAATGAAAGAGTAAGGGTCCCTAACCATAAGTTTGAGATTGAAGTAAATAGAGATCATGTCTTGAACGAAGCAAGCCTAGAAGTTAAGGATAATATATTTCATAAGTAACAAAATAGTCTATTGTACTAGCTTTATAATCCTCTTGTCAGAGTCTAAAGAAGCACAACCTTTCATGTAATATTCAAAGGATAACTCATAGCAATTCATAGCAAAGCTCTAACTAAGAGGGCAATGAAATTTAGGTGGATTGTAAATGCACTCCTTAATCATAGATTTGTAACTAAAGTCATAAGCTCCCAACATATAACAAACTATTACAACCTTAAATCTATGGCTAGCTACTATTTGTTCTCAATAGGCTTATAATCAAGAAAATTATAGAAGTGACAGTAAGCTAGTTAGTTATCAAATAAGAGGGGAATAACATTAAATATCAAACTATTACAATCCCAATAAGGAATATCAAATATCTTAAAACAATCACCTTTTTCATCCATACTATGAATAAAGTTGCAATAGAATCAATCCAAAAAATAAGGGTATAGTGTTCTCATGCCCAACAACCCAAAAAATTAATGGATTTAGATTGCTACTTATGCTATGCCAAATCATACCTAAAGCAAAGATACTTATTGTAAAGCCATGATAAGTAAATAAATCCCAAAGAATAATTAATAAATGTTGAAAACATCTAAATCAAAACAAATCCATCTTATAATGAACAACATTTATAATGAAGTTACTCATACAAAAAACCACATAGGAGTAGGTTCAAAACTTAGAAAATAAATGAAATCTAGAAGAGTATAACATTCTTGAATATTGAAATCCAATCTAATATCTATTTAAATAAAAATAAATATTATATTATCATTTTACTTCAATTGTATTAGTTATCTTATTTTGTTTATGTTTCAATCTAATATAATATATATATATATATATGATTTATATGCAGAGCAACTGAAATATTGGTATTTATAAATTGTGATTTTTTTTAAAACTATTAAACCAATGTATTTACGCATACCACGAAACTATTGAGAATTTGATAAAAATGAAAAACATGGGTTGTTTCTTACCATAATTTTGATGAAAAGGTTGGTTGATTCGTAAATAATGACTTTCGGGTGCTCCGAGAGTCCCCTCTTATGTATAACAGATTACATGAAAAGTAAAAATTAGAACATGCAGAACATATAATATGAAAAGTATAAAGCTAATACTACGAGGGCTAAAATCAGAAATAAACTAAAATCTAAAAAGCATACCTCTCAACGGCTGTCAAAACTGTTCGTTGTTCACGAATACTTCGTGTTCAGCTCGTTGTGAAACTCATGTTCAATTCGTTCGTTGTTAGCTACCCGAACACAAAAAAAAAGATTTGTTCGTTCATTTTCAATCTCGTTTTGACTCAAATTTAAAGTATTTTTAAGAAAATTTATTTATGGTCAATTAAAATTATTAATAAAGAAAATAGAATTAAAAAGATATTAAATTATATTTAAATAACTTTTTTAGTTAAAATAATAAGATTTAAATCTAGTTCGAATATTTAAAATTCTACGATTACGTGACTAGTATTATCAAAATGAGTCTTTATTCATCAACAACTCGTGTTCAACTCACTAAATAAACGAGTTAACTAAATACTAATAATGATATTTTCTCTCTAATTGCCCAAATCTCAAAAATAAAGAAACTGATAAATCGTTCCAAATCATATTTGTGACATCACTAAGAGCCACGTGGATATGTCCTCACCGAGAACTTTTACTTAATCATTGGTTCCCTTGTATAAATACGGAGGAGCATCATTTCCGACAGCAGAACCAAGGCAGGCGGAGTCCTCTTGATCTTGAGTTAGTGCTGTTGGACTCTTGCCGTACGCGGGCTACCCCCACTCCGAGAAAGAAATCCATGGCATCCACGGCCTTGAGGGCAGGTTTCGTGACGAAACCTTCGCCAGCGTTCTCCTCCCGCCAGCCTTTACCTGCCACATGCTCCTCTTTCATCTCCTTCGAGAGAATTCAATCCCGAGCTCCTTTTTTCGGGCAAACACTCCGGCTTGCGGTTTATTCTCCTAAGATCTCTGCCAGCTGCGGTACGAGGAGTTTAGAGGGATTTACCAGGACTGCAGCAACGGCTGCGTCGGGGAGCGGGGCAGCAAAGCCGACGGTGCTGGTGTCGGAGAAGCTGGGAGATGCTGGGCTTGAGATGCTTCGGGAGTTTGCGAACGTTGATTGTTCGTATAATCTCACGCCAGAGGAGCTCTGCGGGAAGATCTCTCTATGTGACGCGCTGGTTGTGCGAAGCGGTACCAAGGTGACGCGAGAGGTCTTCGAGGCGGCGAAGGGCAGGCTCAAGGTGGTCGGCAGGGCTGGGGTTGGTATCGACAATGTTGATCTGCAGGCCGCCACCGAGAACGGTTGTCTTGTCGTCAATGCGCCGACCGCTAACACCGTCGCTGCCGCTGAGCACGGGATCGCGCTTCTTGCGGCTATGGCGAGGAAGATCGCGCAGTCTGACGCTTCTATGAAGGCTGGTGAGCGTTCTGTCTCTCTTTTTCTGTGGCACGTACACACTTGTGTCTGCTTTAATTTTTCACGTGTCGTTTATTCGTTCTGATCATTAGGATCGGGATCTGAGTTAGGGGGTGTACTAGATTGGAAGCAAATGGCATCTGTGAGTTGTAGTTTTCTGTTGATTGATCTTTTTTAAGTATTTCGAAGATGAGTGGGTACTCTCCAGACAGGATTTTTTGTTGCTAGCTTTCCATTCCCATGTCTTTTCCCGCCATTTCTATTGCATCTCTTCAGATTACCACTGATTGCGCGCTAAATATTGAATTATCGGATGCAGATCTGTAAACTTATGGTAATTTTTGTTTATTTTGAGTTGGTAGTGTATTACTATTGCAGTGGTTGCTTAACATCCTTAGAATTGTTTTGATATGCCATTGCATAAGATCTTATCTCATGTAGATGATTATGTTAGCTATTAAGACTGACTGGGTAAGTGCGAAGGAATTCGCTTGCATATTCAACCTACTATGTTTCAATAACTGTTGATTTTATTTATTGAGAAATATATACATAACTTCTTAATTTTTCCGTGGTGATGTATTTTAGATCCTTCCAAGCTTATAGCTGGAAACTACTACTTCAACGGTTTTGACTTTATTCCAAATACAGAGGACTTGACCTTGTTTAAGAAAATGAAAAGCCAATAATCATAGTGGGTTCTATATGTTGTCCAAAAACTATACACCTTAAGAATTGGAGATACATTATCCATAGTTTTGAGCCAGCCTTTGATTCTTGTTCACTTTTTGGCCCAAATATACTATATTGTTTTATCAGACTGATAGAATCATTACATCTTGAAAATGTCACTTGTTAGGTTATTCCTTGGACATGATTGATTGATGACATATACACTTAAACTGGATTATTTATGTTGTTTTTAACTGAGATAACATCCCATTGAAAATTGATAAGAATCCTTTGGCTGACCTGCAAAAGCACAAATTTCATACCTGCTGAATTCCCTTTTATGGAAACATTGAAAGGTAAAAGAGATGTTTAGACTGCCAAGATTGTTTGGGCTGCTATATGATTCTTCTCAAGGGCTTTCTTTTCGAAGAATAGGTTAATTAGATAAAGCACAAATGCACTGATGTGAACTGTTTGCGGAAAGGTTCATGACGTGCTTTGGAGGGCCAGGCCTGTTTGAATATGCTCTGTGATTCTTATTGAGAGTTGCCTTTAGTGAATACTGGAATCTCAATTTTCTCCTGTAAGGCAAGATCATGGTTAAAGAAGAGGCTATTTTGTCATTCATTCATGTCAGTTTTACTAAAATGAAATTAGAATGAACCCCTATAGTTCCAGTTGACCATCTCATACCTTGTTATTTTAGTAAACATCTCATTGTTACCAGCAAAATTAGGTGATTAGCACAGAAGGATTTTTTATTTGATGTTGAAAATGCTTTATTTTGATGTCTTAAAAACATCCTACGTAGAAAAAAAATGTTGTGCATGTTTATATTATATTTGTTCGTAGTCGTTGAGGTTAAGCATTTCCGATACTACTTTTTTTTTAGTTGGAGGATACACTTTTACTAATTGTAGCCACTGCTTAATATTGTCATGTATGCTTATTCTCCTTAACTCATTAACCAATATTTCTCTCCATCGAATTATAATTGACATTGGCTTTTTGGAAAAACCGAATGAAGAAAGGATTGCATCAAGAGGATAACTGTTTCAACTCTGGTTTACTAGCTTTCTTACGAGCTACTAGCGTCGGTTTTCCACATTAACTTCTTATGTATTTCACATAAATGCATCTCCTCACCCCAATCATTCATGGTCTACCCTCCAATTTGAATACTCAAACAATCAAACTCTATTATTTAAAGTTTCCTATTTAATAGGTACTATAAACCTAGTTTTTATTTTAATATGTGGATTTAGCTTTCTAAAGTTTTCCAATCAACTTTGCTTTAACACTATTTCTGGATGAAATAATTCTACACTGAAATTAAAATTTGCTTAGAATTAATATTTAGCTGTTTTGATTATTGAAAACCTAGCATGTACCATGTTGATATGCACGGGAAACATTTGATGGAATCTGTCATATATCAATCGTCTTTTATATGTGCCCTTTCCATGGCTACATGATTTTATGCAATATACTTGCAGTCTAATTTTTCCATCCTCCAATACAATCACAGTGAAAAATCATAACATGAAATCTTTAAATCATTGTGTAAATGTTAGGGCGTCCCCTGAAAGCAGTGCGATGTATGAACTGAATACAATGCAAAGTGTGCAAGGGCCACTAAACCAGTGTTCGGGTGTAGTGTCAAATAAGCAATAGTTATCATATTACGGACAAATGCGAGTAGAGAAGGTGGTCCATGAAACTAATTTTAGGATAGAATTCTGGAATATTGGTATTCTTATAGGTAAATCAATGAAATTAGTTGATATTATATTTTATAGGAAGATAAACATCTTATATATTCAAAAAACTAAATGGTTTGGAGAAAAGACTAAGGAGATTGATGGCTTGAGTTTTAAACTTCAATATTCAAGTAGAAGTCGCACTATAAATGATGGTGACGTAATTATAGATAAGAGTTTAAAAGATAATGTTTTTTAAAATTTATAGAATTAGAGATAGAATTATTGACCTTAAGATTGTTGTTAATATTAAAATTTTTAATGTTATAAGTGCTTATGCTCTTCAAATAGGTTTATATATTGGTTCTAAAGAATATTCTAGAATGACTTAGAAGAATTAATATAAATAATACCTCTTGAAGAAAGAATTTTTATTGGAGGAGATTTAAATGGACAGTTGGTAGAGTGATAGAAGATTTTGGAAATATTTGTGGTGGCTACGATTTTGAAGTGATTAATGAAAAAGTTAGAACCATATATTAGATTTTGGTAATATAAAAATGGATCTAGTAAAGCACAAATTGATTATTTTCTTATGAGAAGCGATCGTCAAGAATGTAAAGATTGTAAGGTCATTCTAAGAGAAAATTTAAGTTCTCAACATCGATTCTTAGTTTTGGATTTTAAGATGAAAACTTTCAAGATAAAGAATACTAGGAATCATTATCATAGAATTAAATGGGGACACCTAAAAGACACAAATAATATTATTTTTATGAGTAAATTTCAAGATTTAAAAATTTAGGATGTTCATGAAAAACAAATTCTATGCGAGATAAAGTAACAAAAAATTGTATTTAGAGAATTAAAAGGAAAATTTTCTATAAATTAATATAGTTGGTGGAATAATAATGTGCAAGAAAAAATAAAATATAAGTGTTATAAAAATTGGTTTAAATGTAAAAGCTTAAAGGCTTGAGAAAAATATAGGGTGGTCTGTATGAAGTCTAAGAGAATAATTTGTGATGTTAAAAATTCTGCATTTAGTGATTTTTATGATATATTAGACACTAAAAAGGGTAAAAAATATGTATAACCTAACCAAATAAAGAAAAATAAAAAGAAAAAGTAAAGATTTAATACAAGTAAAGTGTATTAAAGATGAAAATCAAAAGTATTTTTGTTAGAAGAAGATATTCAACATAGGTGAGTGAGCTATTTTGATAAATTTTTCAATAAAATTTTTATAAATCTGATTGACCTAATGATCTTAATATTGCTAATAATAATAAAATATTTTATTTTTATTGTTGCATTAGTAAAAGAGAAGTTGAGCAGACTTTAAAGAGAACTAGAAGTGGAAAATCAATAGGACCTAAAGATATCTTAATTAAAGTGTGGAAATATTTAGAAGATTTGAGAGTTTTTTAGCTTACTAAACTCTTAAATATTATTTTTAAAATTAAAAAGATATCTAAGAAGTGGAGGAAAAATATTTTGGTCCTTATTTTTAAGACTAAAGGGGATGTACAAGAGTGTGCTAATTATAGAGTTAGGTTGATGTGCCATACTTTAAAATTATAGGAGATGGTAATTAAACATAGGTTAAGACGTGATACAAAGATTTCTCATAATCAGTTTGGATTTAAGTCGGGCAGATCTACTTTGGAAGTTATACATTTATTGAGAGGTTTGAGAGGTTAATGGAGAAGTACAGAGAGAAAAAGAAGGATCAACATATTATTTTTATTTATTTAGAGAAAGCTTATGATTAGGGTTGTAAATGAGTCGATCTTGAGCGAGTTGAGCCTCAGCTCGTGTTCAGCTCGTTCAAATTTAGCTCATGAACACTGTGTTTGTTTTCGGCTCGAATATTCGTGTTAGGCTTGAAATAGGCTCGTTGTTATTCCACGTTATTATTCTCGTATTATTGGTGTTATTTCGCAGTGTTATTGGTGTTATTTCGTGGTGTTACATTGCAGAATACCATCGATCACACCAATAACACCGCGGACGACGGAATAATACATATCACAGCGGGTGTTACTCGGTGTTATTCCGCGGTATTATTCCGCGGTGTAACACCGCAGAATATTGAGTATATTTATATTTTTATTTATTAACTTTTTTATTTATTTCTTTTTGAGTCAATTCGGGCCGAACACGAGCAAGAAAATATTTGTTCATATCCAGCTCGTTTATATTTCGAGCTTAAAAATTTATTTATGTTCGACTCGTTTAGCTTTACGAACGAGCCGAATACAAGCTTCTTAACGAGCCCAACACGAGGTGTTCGCGAACAATGAACCATTTTGACAATCTTACTTACGATACGGTTCTAAGAGAAGTCTTTTGGAGAGTTTTAGAGAAAAAAGGCGTTGATATTACTTCTATTCATGTCATTAAAGATATGTATAGTAGAGTAGTTACTTGTGTTCGAACAAGAGGATTGACCAATTTTTTCCTATTTCAGTTGGATTAGATCCGGAATCGACTTTAAGCCCGTTTCTTCTTGCTTTAGTTATGAATGTGCTTACTGGACATTTACAGGAGGATGCACCTTGGTGTATGTTTTTTGCTTTTGATATCCTTCTTGTGGATAAGACTAGAGAAAGAGTTCAAGAAAAACTTGAATTATGGAGCTCTGCATTGGAGTTTAAAGGTTTTCATTTAAGTAGAACTAAAACCGAATCATGGAATGTAATTTTAGTAGTAGTAGCTCTGGTGTCATAGTTGTAACTATGGGTGATCAAATCATTAATAGGTGTGAACGTTTTAGATACTCGGGTCTAATGTTCAAAGTGATGGTGATATAGATGGGGATGTTTTTTTAGTAGAGGCAGAGGAATACTTCGGGCCTATTGTGTGATAGAAAAGTACCGCTTAAACTGAAAGGAAAATTTTATAAGATGGTAGTGGGACTTGCAATACTCTATGGTGTAGAATGTTTGCCTTTAAAAGAGAAGCATGGAACAAAGTTAAGTGTTGTTGAGATGAGAATGCTTAGTTGGATGAATGTATTGACATTTAAAGACAAAATGCAAAATGAATATATCCATGATAGGGTTGATATAGCTCAAGTGGCGGACTAGATTAGAGAGTCGTCTTAGATGGTTTGGTCACATTAAATGTCGGCCATCTGGTGATCTGGTTAGAAGAGTAGATGTTTTAGCATCGACTGATGTTAAGAAAGGCATAGGTAGACCTAAAAAGACTTGGAACTGTTGTATAAAAAATGATCTTAATTTATTATAATTAAATTAAAATATGACACTCAATAGGTTGTAATGGAGAATGATTCATGTAGCCGATCCCACTTAGTGGGATAAAGGCTTGTTATTGTTGTTGTTGTTGTAATTTTAATCTTTCTATCATTTAAATCTTTTCTTATGTGTTCTGACTTTTCACTTATTTATAATATATTTAAAATATAAATGCATTTTTTAGCTCTCTCTTTTACTTGCAGTCTAAATAACAAAGGAATTCAATGAGGCTTCGTCTTGAAATTGAGATCCTTCCCAATTTGAGCCTTTTAACTGGACTTCTTTCCTCTGTCACAACACCATGCATTAGTCAAATCAATTGATCTCAGCTTTCATTTGATTTATATCTATATATATATATAAAGATCAGGGAGCTTCATTTTAAAATGTTGCACTAATTGCTTGTTAATTTGAAAGTTCAAATGAGTGATTTTTTTCTTTTATTTGGGTTTAATGTATTGTATATAGCAGGTTGAGGACCGAGTTTCCTATGAGAACCATAATTATAGTCAGCAAATGTTTTGCGTGCTCTATCAAATACATAATTTGATTAAATTACTGCATTAAGATTTTTTTCTTTTTCTAAGAATATTTATAGTGGACTTGGAAAAATATCAATCGGCTCATAGGGACTCTAAGAGAAAAATCTTTGATGCTAAAAATTTTATTTTAGTGATCTTTATAATATATTAGATACTGAGGAGAGTGAAAAATATATGTATAAACTAGCCAAACAAAAAGAAAAGAAAAGTGAAGATTAAACTCAAGTAAAGTGTAATAAAGATAAAATCAAAAAGTATTTTTCTTAGAAAAAGATATTCAAAATAGGTGGGTGAGTTATTTTGATAATTTTTTTAATTAAGTTTCAGAAAATATGATCGACCTTAGTGATATTAATATGATTAATAATAATAAAATGTTTCATTTCTATCATCGCTAAAAAAGAAGTTGAGGAGGCTTTAAAGAAAACTAATGGTGAAAAGTCAGTAGGACTTGATGATATCCCAATTTAAGTGTAGAAATATTTAGGAGATTTGGGAGTTTCTTGGTTAACTAAACTCTTTAATTTTATTTTAAAAACCAAAAAAATTCCTGAGGAGTGGAGGAAGAGTATTTTGGTCCTCATTTTTAAGAATTAAGAGTATTCACAAGAGTGTGCTAATTATAGATGAATTAAGTTGATGTGTCATACTTTAAAATTATGGGAGAGGGTAATTGAACATAGGTTATGACGTATTACAAAGATTTCTCATAATCAATTTGGATTTATGTCAGGCAAGTCTACTATAGAGGCTATACAATAATTGAGAGGTTTTGTGAAGAAGTTCAGAGATAATAAGGATGATTTATATATGATTTTCATTGATTTAGAAAAGCTTACAATAAGGTTCCAAGATATATCCTTTGGAGAGTTCTTGAAACGAAAGGTGTTGATATGACTTATATTTAAGTCATTAAATATATGATTACAAGAGCGGTTACTTGTATTCAAATGGGAGGATTGACTAAATATTTTCCTATTTCTGTTGGTTTACATTAGGGACCAGCTTTAAGCCCATATCCTTTTGCTTTAGTTATGGATTGTCTTACTAGACAGTTACACGAGGATGTACTTGGTGTATGCTTTTTTTTTATGATATCCTTCTCATTGATAAGACGAGAGAAAAAACTTCGGAAAAACTTAAATTATGGAGGTCTACCTTAGAGTCTAAAGGCTTTTGTTTGAGTAGAACTAAAACTGAATACATGGAATGTAATTTTAGTAGTAGTAGCTCTAGTGGCAGAAATGTAACTATACGGTATCAAATTATTAAAAGGTGTGAACGCTTTAGATATCTCGGGTCTATTGTTCAAAGTGATGATGATATTGATGGGGATGTTATTAGTAGAATTCAAGCGAGTTGGTTGAAGTGGAGGAATGTGTCGGGCCTATTGTGTGATAGAAAAGTACCGCTAAGATTGAAAGGAAAATTTTATAAGATGGTGGTCAGACGTGCAATGCTCTGTGGCACTGAATGTTGGCCTTTAAAAGAGCAGCATAAAACTAAGTTAGTGTTGTCAAGATGAGAATGATTAGGTGCATGAGTGGCTTTACACTAAGAGACAAAATGTGAAATGAATATATCCATGATAGGGTTGGTGTAGCTCCAGTGACGAACAAAATTTAGGGAGAGTCGTCTTAGATGGTTGGTCGCATTAAATATCGACCATCTGATGATCCGATTAGAAGAGTAGATGTTTTAGATTCAACTTATGTTAAGAAAGGCAGAGGTAGACCTAGGAACACTTCGACATATGTATAAAAAATGATCTTAATTTATTAATTAAATGAAATACGACACTAAATAGGACGCGGTGGAGAAATGTAGCCGACCCACTCAGTGGGATAAAGGTTTTGTTGTTGTTGTTGTTATAAGAATGTTTATAGTGGCAAGAAGCTGTCTAAGAAGACGATTACTGGGAATCCATTGTGTTTTCCTGAACCCTTTGAAACAATCAGAATTGACACTCTGCCATCTCATCAGTGATCATGCTTTTGTCATAGGATTATTTTGTTCACAAATTTTAAAAAACGGTGTGATCTATATATTTCTTTAGTATTTTTGGGCGTTAGTCAAAAAACTGTTCCCGTTGCCCGTGGGTTTTAATATTTACTTGAAGGTGAAATGCATGAAAAAATCCGCTTCACAAAAGAAACGTTTCAGTGTGAGGATTTGCTTTTATGAGTTTAAAATTTTCTTTTGTTTTGCATTGGTTGTCATTTTATTGTTGATTGTCAAACCTTATGTCAATCTGTTAATTTATGGTAGCTAACAACCTTCTTTTGTTTTTCAGGAAAATGGCAGCGTAACAAATTTGTTGGTGTCTCCCTAGTAGGCAAGAAGCTGGCAATTATGGGTTTTGGAAAAGTTGGTTCAGAAGTTGCCAGACGTGCGAAAGGACTAGGAATGCAGGTCATTGCTCATGACCCATATGCCCCTTCAGATAGAGCTCGTGCTGTTGGTGTAGAATTAGTATCGTTTGACGAAGCCATATCCACAGCAGATTTCATCTCACTTCACATGCCACTCACCCCTTCTACCTCTAAGATTTTCAATGATGAAAATTTTGCAAAAATGAAAAAGGGTGTGAGAATTATTAATGTTGCAAGAGGTGGTGTAATCGATGAAGATGCCTTGTTTAGGGCACTTGACAACGGAACAGTTGCTCAGGTATTTCTCTAGCGATTTACTTGTTGAAATAGTGCTATTTTTCTTCTTTTTAAATGCCCGCCTAGAAAAACTTATAAATTAAATGGATCCTGTGATCTTTCTAAGAAGAATGATTCTCCGGTGCACATATTTTCCATCAACACCCATGTTTGTTTATGGTCATGTTTGTTCTTCCTCGCATATTTGCTCTGATATTTTTTGAAGGCATTAGTAAAATAGATTCAATGTGCCGTTTCTATGTTAGAATAATTTTAATCTGAGAATTGTGTCAAGCAATAATAACATGCAATCACTTTATGAAATAGCTGGTACGTTCATATTGTTGCTTTTCTAAGTTAGACCCTGAATGTTACGTCATAAGTCTTTGTTCAAGGCAACAAGGCTTTTGGATTTTTTATAAGCTCAAATCCTGAGTTGAATACCCATTAATAGATCCGATGATCTGAGTTTTGTCAGGCTAATTCTGAATATTTTATCCATTCTTTAAGCAACAATATTTTTATTAGGACATGTTTAGGTGATCAAATTATTAAACGGTGTGAACGATTTAGATATCTTGGGTCCATTGTCCAAAGCGATGGTGATATAGATGGGGATGTTAATAGTAGAAGTCAAGTTGGTCGGTTGAAGTGGAGGAATGCTTCGGGCCTTTTCTGTGATAGAAAAGTACCGCTAAGACTGAAAGGAAAATTTTATAAGACGGTGGTGAGAACTGCAATGCTCTATGGCGCTGAATGTTGGCCTTTAAAAGAGAAGCATTATAATAAGTTAAGTGTTGCCGAGATGAGAATGATTAGGTGGATGAGTGGCTTTACACTTAGAGACAAAATGCGGAATGAATATATTCGTGATAGGGTTGGTGTAGCTCCTCTGACAGACAAAATTAGAGAAAGTTGTCTTAGATGGTTTGGTCATATTAAACGTCGACCATTAGATGATCTGATTAGGAGAGTAGATGTTTTAGATTCGACTTTTGTTAAGAAAGGCAGAGGTAGACCTAGGAAGACTTGGGCTTATTGTATTAAAAATGATCTTAATTTATTAGAACTAAATGAAAAAATGGCACTAAATAGGATGCAATGGAGAAAAAGGATTCATGTAGCCGACCCCACGTAGTGGGATTAAGGCTTTGTTGTTGTTGTTGTTGTATGTTTATAGATTTATCAGCCTTGCTCTTGCAGTGCTAAAGATGAACTTCTATTATGATTGTTAGTTAAACTGTATGAAAGTTTTCCCACACTCGAGTTACTGAGGTTTCTTCTGGATTGCTTCACAGGCTGCACTAGATGTATTTGCAGAAGAACCCCCAGCAAAGGACAACAAGTTAGTTCAGCATGAGAATGTTATTGTTACTCCCCATCTTGGAGCCAGCACCACCGAAGCTCAGGTTTGCAATCCTGTCAAAGATTGAATGAACATGTGCAGCCACTTAGATATCTTGACAAAAATTTCTGAGCATGTGTTTGTGATGCTTTTTTAACCAATTATCTAATATTCATTTAAAATGTTAGGAAGGTGTGGCGATTGAGATAGCTGAGGCTGTGATTGGAGCATTGAAGGGTGAACTAGCTGCTACTGCTGTGAATGCACCCATGGTTCCTTCTGAGGTAAAGACGACAATATAACTTCAAAATATATTGATATCTTAGAAAAGCTTATGAGACTTACTTTATTCTCAGGTTTTGTCAGAGTTGGCCCCATATGTTATATTGGCAGAGAAGCTTGGTAGACTTGCCCTGCAGCTAGTAGGGGGTGGAAGTGGCATCAAGGGTGTGAAGATCGTATACACATCAGCTCGAAGCCCAGATGACCTCGACACTAGAATTCTTCGAGCCATGGTCACTAAAGGTGTCGTGGAGCCCATATCAAGTGTTTTTGTAAACCTTGTCAATGCTGATTACATCGCCAAGCAAAGGGGTCTGCGCATCAGCGAAGAGCGAGTATTCCATGACGGCTCTCCTGAAATCCCGGTGAACTTCATCCAGGTCCACCTCTCAAATGTGGAGTCCAAATTCGCCAGTGCCATATCAGACTCGGGTGAGATCGTGGTGGAGGGCAGAGTGAAGGATGGGATCCCACATCTCACAAGCGTAGGCTCATACAGTGTGGATGTCAGCCTCGAAGGAAATCTGATTCTTTGCAGACAGATTGACCAGCCTGGTATGATTGGCTTTGTGGGGAACATTCTTGGGGAAAACAATGTGAACATCAGCTTTATGAGTGTGAGCAGAATTGCACCTAGGAAGCAAGCAATTATGGCCATAGGTGTAGATGAAGAGCCGGAGAAAGAAACTCTAAGGAAAATTGGTGAAATACCATCGATTGAGGAGTTTGTCTTTCTGAAGCTATGATAGAAGCCTTTTCTATTACTTCGTCTGCACTTCTTCGAGGAGCCCTACATTCTTTTTAGTTATACTTTTTGAGCAATAATGAGTTTCTGGTCTTTAGGCATTATACCTTTTTGATTGTTGTTCTTCATGCAGTCTCCGAAAGGTTTAATTGCTGAAACATCTATTTTTTGTGGTTTCTAGGCGATGCATGTTTCATTTCTACTATTGTTTGTATTATGCGGGATTTTGTTTCTTGCAGATTCATTTAATGCTTCCGTGCTTGATGGGTGCTTGTGGTTAGCATGAAAATGCTACGTTGATTTGAGTTGGCTAATAAAAATAATAATAGCTAAAACATTGTTAAGTTTGATTGATATTTACTTATTTTTAGTTTAGAGATATTTTGTTATGTTTGACAAGTATCTGCCCTTATACTTTGAAATGTGATGTCCTGGAATTTAGAAATAATGATATATTGTGTTATGAATTCTATGCAATTATCATACAATTGAATCCAAAAATATATTGTGGATCACACCCAAAGAATAGAGAGTTGGACAAATGAAAAGAATAGAGTGTTCAATCTAAAAATGTCTTGACGATCAAACCCACTCTAATGGGGGTCCAACCAACTCTAAAATGACTACACACGCACAATTCATTTTTGTTTGGAATTCATCCCTATATATAAAGCTTTGAAAATCACCAAAGGTTGATTCAGACGCATATTTAAAATTCATCCAGATTCATTGAATTAAGAGGGTAACCGTCTCTGGAGCCTTGGCACCCAACTATGGCGCCTAGGCGCCAATCTCGTCTGGACTCTGGCGCTTACGCTTCATTACTTAATGACTCTATTTTGCATCTATTTTTACTCATTTTCCTTTAAAATTCATTCCCTATATTAAAATAAAAAACATGTAAAATACTTTTCATTAAAGTGCGATATCATAAAAAATAAGCATAAAATGTATATATAAAATAAGTAATTTTAAAGTGTGTCAATTCCCCAAAATTTAAATATCACTCGTCCTCAAGTAATTCTTTTGCTATGTAAAAAAATATTATAACTTTTGGTAGTGGGTTTCACTTAAAGATTCTTATAGTTTTTGTCCTAAAAATGTGATAGTGAAATTTAAAAAAAAAATTCAATAACTTAAGTTAGAACTAAAGTATAAAAATGTTCATTAATCAAGTTTAGAAATTCTGATTTTCTACTCATTTCAAAAATAACTGTAATTTCTCATACGTAAAAATTCTAGAAGAATTAAAAGAAAAGAATTATAGAAGAAATCTACTAGTGAAGAAACTAATACTTTTAGAATTATAATTAAGCTCAGAAAAGTAAATAAGTTTCTTTTAAGTTGATTCAAGTGAAACCAATTTTTAATAAGGCATTTCCTCAAGTTTCTCCCAATATTTTTTTTTTTTTGCTTTTTTTTTCTTTTGGTTTTGTTTTTCTTCTTTCTTTCAGGATCATTTTTAATCCTTTCTTTTCTTTTCTTTTCTTTTTATGTGAGGATTGCTCTATCTGGATAGTCTTTACAAATTTTGAACTTCACTTTCCTTTTTCCTAAAATTAAAAACTCACATTTCATTATTTGATAATGTGTATTAGTTTTGAAAATAATTTTTCATAGAGTCTCAATTCTTTTTGAAGTATATATCTAAGATTCCTAGTGTTCCAAAAATCTAACACTTCCTACGCTGAATAGAAGCATATTCTTCTACTTTCATACCAAAATATCTTACCTCTATAACTATCCCCTTATTACTAAAAAAATTTTACTTAAGTCTACTATTACACTTATAGAATAAAAAAAGTTAACATCAAATGTCACCGATTATGTTAAAATACTATTTTAAAAAATATATTTTATTGAGGACATATAAAATTTAGTTTAAAACAAAAATTCCCCTCCCTCAAACTTGAATTTTTAAATATATTAAAACGGTACAGTGCATAATAAGCATGAAGAAAAAAAAAATTAGATGTTCTAAATAGGAGAATAGTGCAAATACAACTAGTAAAGACAGGTGTCGAGCAGTAATAAGTTTAAAATCAACATTTATAGCATGAAAATTATGAAGTAAAAGACTAAACAAACACACGGGAAATACTAAATAAGCAAGAGCAAGAGTAACATTAAGGAGGAGAAGTGCAACTACATCAATCCAACACAAATACATATCAAAAGTGACTAAATAAAGAAAATCCACATGTAAGATTACAACAGAAAAGTAAACACTATCTAGTCCTCCTCCTCCTCATCATTATCAGGAATGCCCTCATCCATTGACTTACGACGTTCATGTGAAGAAAATCAAGGGTAAGTACGAATAGGAAACTCAACTGAATGATCCCTCTCTCAAAAATATAACTAATGACTCATCATAAGTCACATGTAATCACTCTTCCTCTCTAGGCATTGTTCTACATATCACATCTTTATTCCATATTTTGTAATCGACATTGCATCAAGAACATATCGAACGGGTTCCCCACATATCTCTCATTCAGCACGTCCCAGGAGGTGGATCGGTAGAAGTGGAGGTAGAAGGTCTATAGGTAGATGCAGATGAGATATCAGGGGCTCTACCTCGAGGTCTTCCATATACATCCACATTAGCCTTTCCAATAGGCTTTAGTGGATGCAACATCTCTTCCCAAGACTCAAACCTAACACCAGATTGGCAACATAAAGCAAATATGAGAGAAGGGTATCCTAGGCCTCCTGTAGTACCTCCCTTATAAGAATGAAAAATGTTTTTGTAATTCAGGGAGCCAATATTGATGGGATTTATTAAATGAATGCAGTAGTTCATAATAGCCCTCTCCCGGGTCACTTCGCTCAAATGGTTAGAAGAAAAAAGACGATCAGAGATAACGTAATGCCACGCCTTGGCGGGGCATTAAGTGCAGAAGAAGAAAAATTTACTTTTTGATTATTTTTAATCTTCCAACCTCCACGTCCATCAGTCAGAAATGTTATAATCTCCTCAAGTTCTCCCTTAGTATGATCAAATTCAGTGTAAAAAAAGTCAGTTAAATCAAGTAACTAAAATATGGAGTTGACCCTAACAAGATTAAAATCTACTTGTCTTTCTTGAACATACACCATATTGTTGGTCTCTTCAGGGAGATTAGCATAAAATTCCCGAAATATGGAAATGATGGCAGTAGCCAAAAAATAACAAAAACTTTCCCAATTCCAAGCTGAAATTAGACTCTCCACAAAACCATTAAGAGAAAGAAATGCTTACACTTGGATTTGTTTGTTTGAAACAAGATGATCACAATAACAATCTTGAGCCTTACTACTAACAAACTTTTTGGGATTAAAAGTGCCTTTGCCCTTGCTTCTCTTGATTTTAGGAGTCATAATCCAATCTATATAAAAAGTTGAATGAAAATCAAATAAACTCCAAAAACAAGTTCTATGAACTCCTATAAGTGTTTTCGAAGTAAAAATTGTTTGTTCGCCATGCATTTTTCCATCATTTTCTCCTAAATTTTTCTTTTTAAGCATCTTCACAATGTGGAAAAAAATACATGATGAAAATTGAAATTTTTAAAGGCAAAGTGAAGCTCTTACCCAAAGATGATGAATTCCAAAATTTTTGTTCCAAAAATCTTCTCAATAAGCAAGGTAAGAGAAGCCCTAGGGTGCAAAATCATGAAAAATGGGGAAGAAGATGAAGTTCTGTGAAAGAATGGTGTGAACCGGTCCAAATTTTGGGTTTTAGAATGTTTCAGCCAGTTCAGCGCCTAGGCGCCAGTGCTCAACCATTCAGATTTTGGAAATTTCTATCATTTTCAAAAGAGCACCATAAACCTATGGTTTTCAATCCATAATATGTTAGATTCAATAATCATTTTGACAATTAATTGGCTTCTTCATCTCTCCAATATTCTAGTGCACAACTACTAGATTATTAAATATAAATTAATCTAATCATTCAAGTATACTAACATCAAATATTAACAACACAAACTTAACACAATTTCATTATCATAAGCATAAGCTCAATACAAACAAACTTAACATCGATTTAACAAGAACAATTAAACAAATACAAACATAAGACAAATTCACTATACTAGAGTCACCTTAAGTTCAAATTCGACACACAACAAATAAACACACAAAATCATCAAATTTTCCACACAATCTTCCAACTACTAAAAATTCTAAACATTGTTGTCATCCACCTTTTCACCCATCAAAACTTGATGATCAAATAAGTGGTAAAAGGAGCACGAGGAAAATCTTCCTTTGCTTTCTCTCCTATCCATTGGTCTCGATACTTCCTTACTTGATACTCCTGGAAACATGCCATGTGATTGAACTATTATCAGAATTGTCATTCCAAATGTTTGTATTGGTAATAGATTTTTCTTAACATGGAATGCAGATTCGCCATCTCCATCTCACTCTTCACAAGTTTCTCTATAACTCCTTCCATGCTCAGCGAAAGGAATCCATTGAAGTATGTTTGGACTTCCTTATGCATCAACTTCTTTTCATCAAAGTTACCATTGTTCTTACTCTCCGTGGATGATACTATTTTTTTAATGAGAGCTGAACTTGAAGAGGACTAGATGATCCAAAGATCATCTAGAAAGAGGAAAATTAAAGGTAGCCATGAACTTGGGTATGTTAATCCCGAGGCTCTCAATATCCAACAAATGGGCATGCATCATGTATTAATGAGGTAATTTCTTCCTCTAACATTACTAGAGGAAGAAAAGAAAATGAGGATATCTAACTTTTGTTGGTTTTCTTGTTTTGTTGTTCTTTATGATGTTTAAATTTCTTAGTTAGAATATTAGAGGAATTGCTAAATTTAATGCCTCTAATCGTTTAAAAAATCTTATGTCCAAGCTTAGTTTGACTTACTTTTGTATCTTATAGCCTATGGTGGATTTGCATAACAATGATAAGTATAAAAGGAGGCTGGGTAACTTTAATCTTGTTGCTAATCTCAACAAAAAGATATGGTTCTTATGGAATAATGATATCAAGATTGATGTGATTATCAATCATGATCAATTTCTACATTTTAAGACTCTTCTCAATGATTCATTTTATTTTTTAATTATTATCTATGCGGACTATTCTAAGGATGATAGAGTGAAGCTTTAGAACAATCTTAAGGCTTTAAGGAATGATAACAAAGTTTGTCTTGTGGGGAGTGATTTCAATATGATCACTTCTGCTACTGAAAAATGGGTGGTAATCCTCCTAACATGAATTTAATTGTTGAGTTTAAGGACATTCTTTTTTATGCAGGACTCCTTGACTTAGGTTTTAAAGGGAATCCTTTTACTTCGTCAAGAGGTTTAGTTTTTGAAAGACTTGACAGATTTGTTTCCAATGCTAAATGAATGAACATTTTTAATTATTATAATGTTCATCATTTAGCTCATTGTGCTTTTGACCATGCTCCTTTACTTCTTGATATGAAAATCCACAGAATTATGACAAAATATCATTTCAAATTTTACAACATGTGGATTAAACATCATCTATTTAAAAAATTTATTTCTAATAATTGGAAGACTGAATTTAGTGGCAACGCTAGTCTTAAGCATTGGTTTCTTCAAAAAACTCTTGCTAAAAAGCTTAAAGACTAGTATTGGCAAATTATTGGGCACCTTAATAATATGATTACCCAAGCTAAAGAGAACATTAAGTCACTGGAATTTGATTATTTCAACAATAATATCAATTGGAATGTTTTAACGCAAGCTTAAAATATGTTAAATACGACTATCAGTATGGAGGAGTCTTTTTATGCTCAAAAGGCTTATAAGGTTCATATGACTGATAGAGATCGTAACACTGCTTATTTTTATGCTTGCATTAAAATTAAGAGAAGAATTAATTTGATCACTAACATCAAAAGAACTAATAAGGTTTTGTTATCCAATATGAAGGATGTTGAGGAAGATGGTGTTAATTTCTTTTCAAACATGTTTTCTAGTAATGGGTCTTCCCTTTCTAATATTAATAATGAGCTTTATAATGTTTCTTCCATTTGTAATGATAGAAATCTTATCAAGACCCCTTCTGTTGAAGAAATCGAAGAGGTTATTAATAGTATGGATGATGATAAAGCTACTGGCCCTGATGGATACACTGTGAAATTTTAAAAAAGTTGTTGGGACATTGTTCAAAATGGTCTTGTTAATGTTTTTCAAGACTTCTTCA
>NEWO01000380.1:352903-368642 GCA_003013225.1 Phalaenopsis aphrodite
TTTTTTTTCATTTGTCCAACTATTTTAACGCCCCATTTTTATGATGTCTTCTAGCTTAAAAATCTTAGGTACAAATATATATTTTTATGTCCAAATAAAACTTCACATTTGATCTCTAACACCTGTTAAAACGAACCTTCCATCTTTTTTCTTAATTATTCAAATTAAGTTTTTTATTTGTTTATAAAATTGACCCAAAATATGTTACTAAAATGCAAATGAATCTTTGCCTATCGATGCCATTTTATCTACCAACATCACCTCCCCCAATTCGCCGCTTGTCAAAGGGGCCAGCCATTTTTATTTTATTTTATGTTACAGAAAAGATGAGCCAGGCCCAGCAAATTTGATGCATATATTTGTCTTTTGCTGACATTAATCAAGGCCAATATGATGCATTGGCATGCCCAAAGAAGCAAATGCTAATGTGTCCCACGATTACCTTCTGCCACCAGTGTAAATTTACAAACATACCACAATTTTTTTTGTAATTATGCATCTAACACCAAAAATTTGATAGTTACAACTATGACACTTAATGTCATAAACCTAAGCATGAAAACAATGAAAAACTCACAATAAGTTAGTAATTATGGTCTTTTTTTTATGCTATGCTAAGAAATTGAGTGTCATATGCGTAAATATGAAAGTTTGAAGTCCCCAAGAAAAGTAAGATTTATGATTTGTGCATATTTATGTGAAGTCCCTAAGAAAAGTAAGCAAAAACAGAAAGGTTGTCCCCTAAAAGAACTTGAGAAACCGTATCTCAGATGGAAAAATATTGCATGAGGACTACTAACGTCGAGCTACGTTTGGAGTCCACTGATATGTAGACACATGGCTTCAAGGAAACACGCGCGCTTTTCTGTGATCCGGTCTGGTAATACATGAGAATATTTCTGTTGTGTTATTCCGCGTTATTCAGGTGTTATTGTGTTATTATAACACCGAGAATATTCTCAGAACACAATAACACATGAATATCACCACAAAACACCTGAATAATGCGGAATAACACTGAGAAATATTCTTCTGCGCTAAAACGATTTTTTCTTGTCACCTCCACGTGTACGTATATCAGTGAACTCCTGATGTAATATTTTTTCCATTGAGATACATCAAAGTCCTCTTCATTGATGCTAAATTATAAGCTTTTTTTAATGCAGGCATTTCTCTTCTTCTTCCGACTCTTAAAAAGAGCACTTTTTTCCTGCTTCCATTTGTTAAACTTGTTTCGATTTTTCAACCATGAACAATAATCCTTCTCAGGTCGGCACTCGATGAAGTCAACTAAATCTTTCCACTCCGAAGGATTTGTGTGATAGCTTGGAATACAATTGATGAATCTCTCTCCATTGCATGTGTTCTCTTGGCTTTCATGCGCCACACTGCAGCTTCTTGATTTCTGGGTTTCTGCATTTCTTTTGCCAGAATCAGTCCTACAGATATCAAAATCAACTCATAAAACATAGATGGAATGGGCATTTACATACATACCACACAATTGTCATGTATTTACATATCTAACATCTAAATTTTACATCATATATTTATTACACCAAAATCCTTCATATCAGATAAAAGAATACTACTATTTTAACTTTACGCAAAAAACTACTATTTTAACTTTTGAAAAGTGAAATACATATTTTCATTCGTAAGGAAGGTAGCATATATGAAAAAATGAAGCTTAGGTGTTTAATATGTAAATACATTGGAATTAAGTGATCTGTCTGTAGATTTTCCGAACAAATCTCTATTGGAGATGAGAAATAGATTAAAAGAAATACCAAATGAGCTAATAAAAAACAAAAATGGGAATTAGATGAGCGACATGTCTTAAAAATATGACAAATGAGACAATTTTGATCGTTTAGCAGCTCATTGTTGCAGGTACAATAGCAAAGAAGTGTTGGGTTGATATCCCCATTACATAAGTTGCAGTAAATTCAAGCATGAATGTACAAGTGCAAAAGGCTAGCGAAAAATTCAGGATTCTCAGATTGAACATTTAAAACTGCCTTTCATTACTTTTTCATATGGTGAAAACTTATGATTTAATATTCGTTTGCTCAACTGGAATCAGTACTTTCAATCCTGTACTTGAGGATTTAGAATTTTGACTAATAATATTAGGTTTTCACATGCTTGTATTTGCTTCGCTTTGGCTGCTTTTCACTTTGCAGAGGAGTGTTTTTTTACTCGTGCCTATGAATAAGGATTTAGACTAGTTCCTCTCTAAAGTTTTAAAACTTCAAAATTTGAATTCTAAGTTGATATTAATGTCAACAGAAAAATTAAAATACACATTTGATGAAAGCTTTCTTTGTAGTTTTACACGGGCTTGAGGCTTAAGCGTGAAGTTTCTTAAATGTGTTACATTGACAATATAGAATGATGAACATGTAATAACAACAGCAAGCCTTTATCCCACTAAGTGGGGTCGGGTTCATGAATCATTTTTCTCCATTGTGTCCTATTGAGTGTCATATTTTACTTTAATTCTAACAAAATAATCATTTCTTATACAACATGCCCAACTCTTTTTAAGGCTACCACTACCTTTCTTAACTTTAAGTCGAATCTAAAACATCTACTCTCCTAACCGGATTATCAGATGGTCGATGTTTAATGTGACTGAATCATCTAAGACGACTCTCTCAAATTTTGTTTGTCACTAAAGCTACACCAACAATTTCACGGATATATTCATTTCACTTTTTGTCTCTAATTGTAAACTCATTCGTTCACCTAAGCATTCTTATTTCAACATAACTCAACTTAGTTTTATGCTTCTCTTTTAAAGGCCAACAATCTTCGCCATAAAGCATTGTAGGTTTCACCTCCAACTTTGAAAAATTTTCCATTAAGTCTATGCAGTACTTTTTTATTACACAATAGGCCTGATGCATTCCTCCAATTCAACCATCCCCATTTATATCAACATCTATTTGAACAATAAACCTGAAATATCTAAAATGTTTGCTCCTTTTAATGACTTGACCACCGATTGTTACACCCTAGCCACCAGATCTATGAAGCTATAAAAAGTATGCAACTTACAGCAAATGTAAGTTAAGAAGAGAGAGAAAGAGAAAGAGAGATATGAGATTAAGAGGAAAGATAAAAGCTTGAGGAGAAAAAGCAAGGCCATAACTTTATCGAAGATCTACGAAGCTCTAACAATAACTAAGCAAGCCCAACCAAACTCAAGGGCATGCCTAAATTCAAGCCCAAGACAGGTCAAAGTCTAAACCAAAGTCCGGTCAAATGTCTCATAGTCCAAAAGAGAAAACAATTTAATAAATTATTTTAATATTTTCCAACCACTTATGGAAAGAAAAGGGCAGACATACAAAAGAATTGATTTAAAGATTGTTTTTATCTAAATAAAGGATAAAATATATCAAATAAAAAAGGCTACTTATATGAGTACTTTTGCAACATGAAATAAGGAGTTTTAGTAATTATCTCTTTAATTTCCATAGCATTTATTTTATATTCCCTATCTTTATAATTAAGTTCTTATTGTAAGTTTTTTGTATAAATATAATTCTCCATAAAACCTGCCCAACCCTCCCGACCCCTCTCTCTTTTCTAGTAGCTCCTTTTCCCTCCTCACTCTCTGACTTTTATCTCTCCAATCTTAGAAGAGTCATCAAGGAGGCTTCAACAAAAAGGATTCCATTAAGAGTAGAGTTAATCAAAGGAAAAGTAGATATTTTTTGAAGGAGAAATCAATCTGTCACTTTCTCAACTTCATTAATTAATAACATTAATCCTTATCTCTCTTCAAAACCCTCAAGCATCCAATTATTTTCACTGATTATAGACATGGTTCCAATGAAACTCCAATTCATGGTTAAAGATCTTAACAATTTCATTTAGAGTACTCCCTTCTTGGGGTAAAAATTCAATTATCTTGGGTATGCATGTGTTGAAGCTCTCCCTTATCCTTGAGCAAAAGTCATTGTTATTCCTAAAAGCAAAAACAACCTTCTAATCCTATTCACTATGTTGAATGGTAAGCTCCCGTGGTTTTGGACATTAAATTAGCATCATAAATGGCAGAACTAGCCTAACGAAAGTGAGGTTTTCATTTTTCCAATGATACAAATAAGCGTGACTAACCCAATCCAAAGCTATTGTGTCAACAACAACATAAGAGCAACCCAAAATATCTGACTCAAGATGAATAAAGAGTGTTTTTTACACATTAGTAGGAATGATAACCAATATCAACAAGTTGATGGCATTATAAGATAAATATGCTCCTCAAAAATGAAAAGTTATTGCCATCAATAGTCCTAAAAAAGGACTCATATTCCTTAAGGAGAGGATGAGGGTGCGTGAGATATTTCATATGGATATGAGAATGATGATACTAGATGCCCAAGGCACCCATCCCATTTGAGGTAGATGTCAAGTTAGGAATATCTCAACATGATGGTTTTATCAAATCAAACAATGTTGAAAACTTATTCAAGATCCTAAGATTAGCATTTCTCTCTATAAGTATAGAAATACATAGGGTCATTATTTGCTCATCTCAAACTATCATGCATGCTCTCACGTTGTAAATTTCGTAGTCCAGGAACTATGATTGTCCAAAATGGCATGACCACAGTTTAAGGGCAACTCTAGGTACAATTCCATCGCATCAACCATGAGGAAGTAGAGCGGATGCAATGGCACCATTGGAGATAGAGACACAAACACTTGGTGCAAGATACCACTAATGAATTTATTAGGCAAGTATTTTCATTAGATATAGCTATGGAAGAAAAGTTTGCCATTGTCAAGTATGATACAAGATTGAATGAGGGGCCTCAATAAAAAATTGAGCGCCTTCTAGTATTTTCTATTAAAGTTTCAATTGTCATGGTCATTGCAATTGTAGAGAAAAAAAAAACACCAATCTTATGGCAAAAGATAAAAAAATCAAGCTAAAAAAAAAACTAAAGAGGATTTCTAAAAAAATTTTTATAATATGCCTTTTTTTACAAATTGCAAATTAAGGGGGCACAACCAAAATTGTTGGAAACATGAGGTAGGCAAAAGGTTAAAATATTATGACTACTACTGTAAATGAACCCAATGAGAATTTGGAAGTTTTTAAACCAGAAATAAAACTATTTTGGTTATTTCGCATCATCTTCAATGTAAAATTCTATGTTAGCTATATAAATAACTTCTGAAAATTCTACATAATTGCTTCTGTTGAACCCATTTCATAGGTTGGTTATAAAATTAATTTTTTTTTAATAAAAAAGGATGGGTTGGGAGGAAGCAAATAAGAATCTCTATCACTAGCTGCATAAATTCAAATGATCTTCATTACAATCGTTTTAGACCACAAAATCCTAAAAAAAAATCGTTGCGGTATTGGTGCAAAGTTGAGATCAAGAAAAGCCCCAATCCCAAAATCAACACCGTATGATAGAGAGTCAAAAGAAGTGGTGAGTACAAGGTCACTCAATAACGTGCCTTCAGATTTGCATTTATTAAGAACTTCATATATTAGATAACTTTCAGAGGTCATTCCCTAAAATGTAGATTACATTATTTTGGAGAATCCATTTTTATGGAAAGGGATGTTATTCATTATAGAAAACTACAAAAGTAATGTTATATTGGGGAAAAAATTTATAATAAAAAAGACTTTCCCCTCTCCTACGTTACACTTCATAGAGAAGCTAAAACTTTGCATCAATACTTGACCTATTTTTGAACGTTGTGTATCTTTTACTTTTCCTATGTTGGACAATACTAAGATTAAGGAACTAACAAGTTTTGTAGAGGTTCCTATAGCTCTTTAAGAAAGTGAGAAGCTTGCCACCAACAAGATTAGTAGAAAAAAACCTAAAGATAATGAAAGGAGCTCCACCATCCAATCAAGTGTTCTATCACCGTTAAGTAGTGGAGAGTGATGTAATCATAAAACGAAAAAAAAGAAGCTTATGGAGCAGGAACACTTCAGACAAGCTAGTCAACATGTAGATTGCTAGTAGCTTTCATTCCAAAGAAATGTGGCCAAAGAAGCCTGTACATCAACTTCCAATAACTCAAAATGTCATCTTGAAGAACAATGACTCTCTCTCTCTCTCAAATCGAGCATGCAAATTACAGCAGATGTAGCACCATGTAGGATTTTGGTGCTTTCCCTTTTGCTTATATGATAAGTTTCTAAATTTTGATTCTTTAAATCAACAACACTTTAAATTGAAAAAATTATCTCTCAAAACCAAAAGAGGAGCTTATAGAGCACAAAAACTTCATACAAAATAGTCAAGTGGAAATGTGGCTAGAGAAGCCTCTGCATCAATTACCAAAAACTCAAAAGGTCATCATCAAGAAGACTCTCTCTCTCACACACACACACAAATCAAGCATTCAAATTACAGCAGATGTAGCACCATGTAGAACTTTAGTACTTACCCTTTTGCTTATACAATAACATTCTAAATTTTTTCTTTAAATCAACAACATTTTAAATTTAATAAATTCGCTCTCAAAACAAAAAAAAAAAAGGTTATGGAGCAAAAACACTTCAGACAAGCTAGTCAGCATGTGGATTGCTAGTAGCTTCCATTCTAAAAAAATGTGGCTGGAGAAGCCTGTAAATCAGTTACCAATAACTCAAAAGGTCATCATCAAGAACAACGACTCTCTCTCTCTCTCAAATCAGGAATGCAGATTACAACAGATGTAGCACCATGTAGAATTATGGTACTTTCCCTTTTCCTTATATAGTAACTTTCAAAACTTTATTCTTTAAATCAACAACACTTTAAATTGAATAAATTCTCTCAAAAAGAAAAAAGAGCTTATGGAACAGAAACACTTCAGACAAGCTAGTCATCATGTGGATTGCTAGAAGCTTTCATTCCAAAGATATGTGGCTGGAGAAGCCCGTGCATCAATTACCAATAACACAAAAGGTCATCATCAAAAACAATGACTCTCTCTCTCTTAAATCAAGCATGCAAATTACAGCAGATGTAACATCATGTAGCACTCTGGTACTTTCCCTTTTGCTTATATAATAACTTCTAATTTTTTAGTCTTTAAATCAACAACATTTTAAATTGAATAAATTCTCTCTCAAAACAAAAAAAAGCTTATGGAACAGAAACACTTCAGACAAGCTAGTCAACATGTGGATTGCCAGTAGCTTTCATTCCAAAGAAATGTGGCTGGAGAAGCCCGTGCATCAATTACCAATAATTCAAAAGGTCATCATGAAGAATAATGACTCTCTCTCTCGAATCAAGCATACAAATTACAGCAGATGTAGCACCACGTAGAATTCTGGTACTTTCCCTTTGGCTTATATGATAAGCCCGTGCATCAATTACCAATAACTTAAAAGGTCATCATCAAGAATAATGACTCCCTCTCTCTCTCTCTCAAATCAAGCATGCAAATTACAACAAATGTAACATTATGTAGAATTTTGGTACTTTCCCTTTTGCTTATTTGATAACTTACTAAATTTTGATTCATTAAATCAACAACACTTTAAATTGAATAAATTATGTCTCAAAACAAAAAAAGAACTTATGGAGCAGAAACACATCAGACAAGCTAGTCAACATGTGGATTGCTAGTAGCTTTCATTCCAATGAAATGTGGTTGGAGAAGCCCATGCATACCAATAACTCAAAAGGTCATCATCAAGAATAATAACACACACTCTCTCTCAAATCAAGCATGCAATTTCAACAGATGAAGCTCCATGTGAAATTCTCGTACTTTCCCTTTTGCTTATATAACAAATTTCTAAATTTTTATTCTTTAAATCAACAACATTTTAAGTTGAACAAATTCTCCCTCAAAACAAAAAAATGAGCTTATAGCAGAAACACTTCAACCAAGCTAGTCAACATGTGGATAACTAGTAAATTTCATTCCAAAGAAATGTGGCTAGAGAAGTCGGTGCATCAATTACCAATAACTCAAAAGGTCATCAACAAAATCAATGACTATTTATCTCTGTCAAATCAAGCATGCAAAATACAGCATATGTAGCATCATGTAGAATTCTGGTAATTTCCCTTTTGCTTATATGATAACTTTCTAAATTTTGACTCATTAAATCAACAACACTTCAAATTTCTTGATGCATTCAAAAGTTATTTATCGTCAGAGATTGTGCAAGCTCAAACATATAATCAAAAATCGGATGTGAATGTAATATACAACCAATTTAGTAAATGTTGAAAAGAATATTAATGATGTGAAAGGTATTTTTCAAAACTCGTCTTTCAATACATCTAATAACTTCTATGATTAATGTTCTTTTGTAGACTTGGCAAATTTTACAAATGAATCACAAACTTGGTGAATTGGTTTCTGATGAGACAGACCTAGGATTGAATCATAACAATATGGAGGAGAGTTACTATATTTTTCCTTATACAGCTCTCTAGCAATAACTCATTTTGATAAGTTCTTTAGTTTTATTGAAGCGCTAACTAGACAAGCTACTTTGATATATTAATACTGTTTTCTTTCTATTGATTGTTTTTTTGCATTGCCATAGCCTTTTAAATTTATATATTAGCAGCAAGTTACTCAAGTTATCTTGTTATTTGCATGTAAAGCTCATTGCTCCAATGCATGTAGCAAAGCTTACATATGTTTAAGGCTCATCACTCCAATAAGCAACACTAACATCTCCTTGAAGGATGTGCATTTTGCATTAAACAAAATAAAAAAAGTAGCTATAAAAGCTATACAAATGAACTAGCATGATTGGCATCTTCCTCAACCACGCTCAAAAAATCAAGGTCACAAGTGTGAGCCTCCCAAAATATGAACTATCTAAAGCATGCATGGCACAAAAATGAGTGGCTTTATTACAAATTTTATGGACAAAGAAGAAACGGAGTTGCTTATAGTCCACCAGAAAAGCAATATCAGAGTTCCTGCCAAGTTGTTGCTGCCGACACTTAGTCTTCATGCTGTTCCGAAAGGAAGGGATCACATTTGCATTGTCTCCTTGTATAATAATGCCTTCGATCTCATACATCCAAGGCTGTAAACATCTCCAGGGAGGATAACATAGCAACTTGCAAAACATTACCCAGGTACATAGCATGGATATTTTAAAAAATATTTTCTTGTAATTTTTTCTCTAATTTGTGTGACTGTCAAATCAACCCTTTTTTTTTAAATGTTCACTAACTTTAATTAATATTATTATTACTCTAAATCTTAGTTATACTTATAATTTGAATCATTTCATTCGATTGGCACATCCATCAGCCAATTCATCCAATTTGATTTTGAAATTTGTTTAAACTAAAACTAAACAAATAAATTAAACTATATTTCAGTTTGGTTTGGTTTCGTTCTACATACTAATTGGCCAGTTCGGTACTGCCTATAATTTGATTCAACTTAATTGATTTACCAAATTCATCCAAACCCATTATGTGCAACACCTCTACTAGAAAGCCTGGACCCCTTAACTAGATAAGACATTGGACTATCGGGATAAATTTTATAACCGTTGAATTTAGTTAAAGATGGGTCTAATATATAAGTAATCAAGGAGCTATTATATGGCACTCATTCAATGCTAATCTAAGAATTTAAAAATTCATTATGACCAAATTTTGATAAGAATATAAATATCTTTCTACTCCTTTAGCTATTTGAGAAACAAGCAAGAATATTTGTTAATGGCAACTAACAAAACGAAGTCATCAACAATCAACTATAAACAAAATATAGTTTAATTTAAACAACTTACAATGCAAAAAAAAAAAAGGATAAAATAAAAAAGAAGCACAAAAAAAAGAAAAATAGTAGCAACACACCTGTTATCTTCAACATGTACATATTTAATTTCAGTTTTCAAGTAAAGCATCCGAGTTTTTTCCAAGTTTCTGGCTATTATCACATTTGTATTTCTGTAAGTCAGGCCCTGCAAATATTTATTTAACCTACTATAGCTACCAGAACAATAGGAAAAATGAAAATTAAAGTGAAGATGAAAGTATACTGGGAAACAAAGGTACCTCAAAATCCAAACTCTGAGAATTCTCAAGGAGCTTAAATATTTTTGACAAACCAAGATTTCCCTCTTCCAATAGAAGAAGATTCATTAATGTCATCATCATCGAAATACAACCCTTCCATAAGAAATCAAATTTTCTCTTAAAACTGAAAACTAAGAAGCTCGAAATATGCACCAACATAAACTTTATCTCCTGATGCATTCCACCATAAGCTCCAAACATGTTATATAAAACATTTTGAACTTTTTGGTCTGTTCTACACCCACCAATGCGAATAATACTAACTGATTGAGAGAGACATTTAAATGCCTTACTGAGTAAGCTCTCTCTCAATGCCGCCATTTCATTGTGAGATCCCGTTTGTCTCAAAATCCATAAAATATTTAGAAGAGAGGAATTCATTAATTTCATTGCTGCAGCAAGACAATAAACTTCTTGTCGAATCCTTTCTTCATTTTCATTCCGTCGCTGTTCCCATGCTTCCATTGGAATGATGCTCTTAATCATGTGATCTACAACCAAATAAGTTGCTTCCTGACACAATCGATCTATTAAAGGGTGATCCCCTCGTATATAAGAAGCAGAATATGCAATAACTTGTGATTTAGTGCCAGAGAGAATATCGTCAGAGTATAGGTGGGAGAAATCAACGAAGTATGCTTCATGAGTGTGTCTATCCAAGTTCATTTTATGACCGCTTGAATCACCGAGATTTGATCTACCATTGGTTCCTAAAATATCACCATCAAGCTGCAAAGTAGATAAATAGGACAAGTACAAATTGGCTGACAGTTCAAATGGGTTGATGTAACAACTCGTTAATGGAGTATCTGACTTTCCACCATCAATAGGAAGATGAGTACTAATACATCTAGAAGCCAAGAGAATAAGATGTGCTTGAATAATAAGTGGAGCTGAAAAAATGAAGGGGATGCTGATCAATTTCAGAGAAACATCTAAAGATATCTCTGGAATAATTTTATCTATGTCACTTGAACCAGATAATGAATGAAGGAATCCACTAAAGTCCTGGTCATTTCTGACTAATTGAAGAAAATGACTGAAAACAAATCTCAGAACAATACAATTATCAGCATGAGTCTTATGACATTCACAGAGCTTCTCAGAATTAGTACTTAAAATATTTACAGAAATAAGATGCTTGTTCAGTCCAACATTCTCTGAGAACTCGGTGATGAATACCTGAAAACAAACTTGGTTATCAATTTTGTGAGTTAGTTGGAGTCTAGTAACATATTTTATGCATTTTCTCCATACTAAAACAAAGACTTCTATACTTAATTGGCGTCGTTTGGAGTGTGAATTTTCTGCAAATTCACATTTCAATTTTTGTTTCATGAGTAATCAAATTTATAATGTCTATTTAAGTCAGTGAAATGTAAGATTAAAGGGAAAAAAATACTTGAAATTAATATAACAAATAATATAACATAGACTGAATATAATAATATCCAATTTATAATGCCTCGGCAAACATTTCAGGCAGTAAAGAACACCATTCTTGAACTTCAGTTGGATGGTGGCCCTGTTTAGGGCACTTTTGGGAAGAAACCTCTGTGAGGCACACTCCGCTGAGACACTGCTCAGAGGCTCAACCGCCAACAAAAGTTCAAAAATGGTGTTCTCTAGTGTCAGTAATGCTTGGTGAGAAATAATTTGCTCTCCTTGAAATGATCAAGCATAGGAATATTTGAAAATTGCTTACCAAGTCTGAGGGGGAAAGTAAGAGTGATGAGCAGAGCGAGGGGGTTCAATGAATTTATAATGTGGCTTGTTTTGCAAACCCCTCTCACCCATTTTTTTTTTTTTTTTTTTTTATGAAATGAACGCACATTCGTATCTTTTTGTTTACTGTGGATTGTTTGTTTTTCTTTCTTCTGAAGTGTTGGAAATATCCTTATGCGAAGCAACTATTATTATGAGTGACAATCAACTATACGAATACTTTAAATTTAAAGTTTAGCATGTATCTTCTAATTTAGATGAGAGGACTATAGAATACCGTTGGCATTCTGTAATTTTTTATATACAATCCTTATCAAATTCGGACTTTGCGGAGATAAGAGAAAAAAGCAATCGAGTCGTCTCTCGTTGAGAAAGCAAAAGGGAAGATATATCTTATTTAACGAACTATTAGAATCATGAACAAAATCATAGGATTGATATTTTAGAGTTTGCAAGGAAAATGTTTTTTTTTTATTTTTTTTCTCTCAATTGATAGAATTCTTTTTACAAGTAATAGGCCTGGTTCAAGTCTTACACTACTCATACTATATATGATCTCTCGGTTAAGTCGTAGCCTTTGGAGGGTTGTGTCTTAGGCTACAATTATTCAGTGAATTTTATGGTTATTTTTATTGAAGTAACTGTTTAGACATGTACTCATTGTGGATCTATGACAAATGGGGAAGAAAAGCGTCTAAGGCTTGACTTGCATTTTGAGAGTGGAAGGTAGAGAGCTTTTGTAATGTTTGAGCATTACAAAGAGAATAAAATAAAGTATTATAGATTCATAGTTGAATGAAAACCGTATTTTGATGCTTTTGTACTAAAAAAATAGGAATCACAAATATTAGGGTCCCTTAAGTCCAATGACTAGACCTTAGGTGATTCACATGCTGCAATCTAGCACATGATATGAGATTATGTGAATGTTCGTTGGTCGAGTTCCCCGAATGTAGAATAAGGTCATGATGACATTCGACCAAGAGAACAAGGATATTCTGAATGTAGGGAATACCTAAAAGAAACATCAACCGGTTTTAGCCATAATGCACACATATTTATTAAAGTTAATGTGGTTAGCAGGGTATTCTACGCTATTAATGTGACATTTAATACTCCCATTGGTTTTATTGTCTTATCTTGCTACAATATCAGGGGTCCCTTTTTATTCTAGAGAAAGAACCTGAGATGAGTTCAAAAATAATAATAGTGGTATAGTTGTGAATTCCAAGTGAAGAGGTTGGAAAAGAGGGCAAAGACAAGTCGACTGTCTTCTACTCGTCTACTTCCTACCTTTAAACCTTTTTTTTTGTTGGTATGCAAAAGGATGAACTTCTTGTTCGTTGGTTTAGAACGTCAAGTTGTTGATGTTTTGAAGTTGATGACTCGGAGTTCGCTTGACCCCAAAGGTGGATACACCAGGACGAGAATTATGTTGGGGTGTTCTTTCCAGCAACCCTCTCATCTTTTGTGTTCAACCCTGGGTCTAAGGGTCCTTGTGTTGGTGGTTTTAGCATAGCCAACTAGCGAGTAGGTGATGAGAAATAGTGTAGTGCCACCAACTTGATTTTTCAGTTGTGTTCATGAAGACATTCGACCAAGAGAACAAGGATATTCTGAATGTAAGGGAATACCTAAAAGAAACATCAACCGGTTTTAGTCATAATGCTTACATATTTATTAAAGTTAATGTGGTTAGCAGGGTATTCTACGCTATTAATGTGACATTTAATACTCCCATCGGTTTTATTGTCTTATCTTGCTACAAATATCAGGGGTCCGTTTTTATTCTAGAGAAAGAACCTGAGATGAGTTCAAAAATAATAATAGTGGTATAGTTGCGAATTCCAAGTGAAGAGGTTGGAAAAGAGGGAAAATACAAAGTCGACTGCCTTCTACTCGTCTACTACCTACCTTTAAACTTTTTTTTTGTTGGTATGCAAATGGATGAACTTCTTGTTCGCTGGTTTAGAACATCAAGTTGTCGATGTTTTGAAGTTGATGACTCGGAGTTCGCTTGATGACCCCAAAGGTGGATACACCGGGAAGAGAATAATGTTGGGGTGTTCTTTCCAGCAACCCTCTCATCTTTTGTGTTCAAACCTAGGTCTAAGGGTCCTTGTGTTGGAGGTTTTAGCATAGCCAACTAACGAGTAGGTGATAAGAAATAGTGTTAGTGCCACCAACTTGATTTTTCAATTGTGTTCGTAAACTACCTAATTACAAGGGCATTTGCTAGTGGTTTAACATTATTATTGAATGTTCGAGCAAGTGGCTAAGCAACCTACTACCTTTGTCCGCTTTGCCTCCCCCCCACGAATATTAGTCAATCACCCTCCAATTTGGATCCTCGTTGAAGAAGACATCTTGATTCAAAGGAGGGTGATCAGAGGCAGACCTCAAGATTCAGAGTCTGTTTGGGGCAGCAACAGTTTATCCAGATAAGCAAATTATTCTGATAATTTATTGATCAGCAGTTTATCCTGTTAAGTTGGCTGGCTGTTTGGTTTGTGCGTTTGAAAAATAGTTATTTCCGAATAAATGATCATTATGCCCCTGATCTACATAAGCTACTTATCTGTTTGGTTTGTGCGTTTGGAAAATAGCTGATTTGCAGGTTTTTTGGATAAATAACTGTTCTAGCACTGCGCAGTGTTGTTGTTTGCATCAGAACTGTAACAGCTACACATTCAACATTTATGAAAAAAAATCACTTCATAACAGTACAAAATTATGATATACACCTCACTTAAAAGTGAGTATCAAGACACCTAATAAAAAGAAAAAACATATTGACATTAAAATTAATAAAAGGATGATAATATTCATTCTAAACTGTGAAAGAAACATGTCATGAACAACATTGTCCAATTGGGACACTATCAAACCCCGAGCAACATTGTCCGGTTGGGAAACTGTCGAACCACAAGCGACGTTCTCCGGTTGAGATACCGTAGAATCAGACGGACTAACTGCCCACCAGAAGAACTTACAGTCATCCGGTCAGTCTACCCACCACGGGCACTAGTAGAACTACCGCTCTTAGCTATGTGGCTTGAGTTACGTGAGTAGCAAAGAAGGCTGCCCGCAGCGGCATAACACTCGCCCTGAGTTCCCCAAGAACTGTACCTCATCTTTCTATAATTATTCAAGAGGGAGCACTTCAAAAAAATATATGAAATAAAAAAAAACAAGTTGAATTTGAAAATACGAAACAAAAATATGAGTAAAAAATAGGCAATATCATCATATATCTAACAAGCCCACGAAAAAAATTAAATAAAAAATATACCGCAAAATTTTCAAGTCCAAAAATATACCGAATATAAATATGTTGAATACAAAGCAAAAAAAAACAGGTAAGAGGCCTCAAAGAAGTAACTAAACCAACCAACGCGTCTGTCACAACATGCACACAATAAACCTTCTTAAAAAATGAGTTATCAGTTGTCTTTAACCCACATTTGACCAACGTCCAATGACACGTGTGCTTATCACCAAAAAAAGACCATCCAATAGATCCTCATATACTAATGCACCAATAACAGATTAGAACCTCAGTTGTCTTCATTATGAATTCACATGCAACACCAACGAGTAACCCACGACCTGTACCACATGTGAATATCACCAAGAAAGGCCACCCTTGTAGATCTTCATAAACTGAAACACATTGAGCAATGCCCTCACAACATCATGTACAACTTGTTCATGAATGTATTTAAAGCCTAATGTCACGCTCCGCCACATTCGAGAAATCGTCGAGACGAACACAGGATGGAAGATTCTAGAGAAGGTCAGAATATGAGGAGTCATCAAAGGGGCTCTAGAAGATTCCACCACATTCAGGAGAGAGCAAGAAGGAAAAGATCTAAAGAGGATCTAAGAATAACCTAGAATGTTCTAGAGTTATTTATGTACATTAGAATAGTCTAAGAGATAGAATATTATATTGTAATCTAGAA
>NEWO01000380.1:369187-425417 GCA_003013225.1 Phalaenopsis aphrodite
TGATGGACTCGAGGAGGAGGACGTCACCATCCATTCAACTATCAGAGGTATGATGCTCCAACTTGAGGAGACCTTAATGGGCCAAGTGGCTAAGTTGCGGGACGACTTTATGGGGAAGCTCCAAGAGGTGCAAAGTGCCTATAAGGAAGAGATGAGCGACATACGTGCTAGCTTCGAGAAAATGCGTGGAGACATTTCGTTGTGCAAGAAGGCACTCGCGTCATCCACAAGCCATCCCACTTTCGAAGCCAGGAGGATCGAAGTGCCAAAACCTATGAGTTTTGGAGGTACTCGCAACGCGAAGGAAGTAGACAACTTCGTATGGGGACTAGAGCAATACTTTGGAGCGATGGGGATTGCCGATGAAGATGCAAAAATTCAATTTGCTTCTCTTTATCTTTCGGAAATCGTTATGCTTTGGTGGAGAAGAAGAAAAGGAGATGTAGAGAGAGGTTTGTGCACCATGTCCACTTTCAATGACTTCAAGAGAGAGCTAAAGAAACAATTTTATCCCAAGAACGCTGAAGATGAGGCTCGAGCCCGGCTACGAAGGCTCAAGCAAGAAGGTTTGATTCAAGGCTACATCAAAGAGTTCACAAGTCTAGTTCTTGAAATCCCAGATATATCAGATAAGGATGCTCTCTTCAACTTCATGGATGGGCTTCAACATTGGGCAAAGACTGAGCTTAAGAGGCGAGGAGTGCAAGATCTTGCCACTGCCATCGCGGTTGCCGAAAGCTTGGTCGATTATTCGAAGGAGCCTAGAAAGTCTGAGGATAAGAAGAGTTGCAGCAGCAAAGGTGGGGATGACAAGGGCAAAAACAAGGAAGAGAAACGTCGTGAATCAACTCCAACAAAGGCAAGGGATAAGTGGAAGGCCAAAAACAAGCAATATCAAAACCGCTGTTTTCTTTGTGAAGGACCTCATTGGGCAAGGGATTGCCCTCAAAAGAAGGCCCTTAATTCTCTTCTTGCAAGTCATAAAGAAGAAAGTGACAGGGAAAATGACATGAAGGCACGTGTGGGATCTCTTCAACAGCTGAATGCGGTGCAAGCTCCAACAAAACCCCAAGGGAAGGGGTTACTCTTTGTGGAGATGACAATAGGAGGGAAGACTACCATGGCAATGGTAGATACGGGAGCTTCCCACAACTTCATCTCCAGTAATGAAGCAAAGAGATTGGGGTTGCAGATGACTAAAGGAGGGGGCTCTATCAAAGTCATCAACTCAGCAGAGATGTCAATCGACGGAGTGGCTAAGGGAGTCAAGACCAGCATTGGGGCATGGTCAGGTAATATTGATTTCTCTGTCATTCTTTTGGATGATTATAAAGCTGTCCTGAGAATGAACTTCTTAGAGCAAACAAGAGCATTCCCAATGCCATTTGCCAATAGCTTATGCATCGCGGAAGGGAGTCTAGCTTGTTCAATACCGATAATAAGGTTAAGCAAGCAAGGATCCAAAACGCTATCGGCAATCCAGTTCAGGGATGGCATTTCACAGGACAAGAGGGACAACTTGGCTATCCTTCATAACAATGAAGGAGAAGAGTCCCAAAGAGCTGGGATGCCAAGGAACGTGGTGGAGGCAAGAGATAAGCCGCCAGCCAGGAAGACGTGTTGCATCAAGGAGAAGCTAAAGATTGTCAAGTATGAGGACAAATCGAAGAGGCAGTTTCAAAGGTGCAGGGGAAGCCGCAATGAGGGCATTGCGGGTTTAAGTGTGGGAGAGTGTCACGCTCCGCCACATTCGAGAAATCGTCAAGACGAACACATGATGGAAGATTCTAGAGAAGGTCAGAATATGAGGAGTCATCAAAGGGGCTCTAGAAGATTCCACCACATTCAGGAGAGAGCAAGAAGGAAAAGCTCTAAAGAGGATCTAAGAATAACCTAGAATGTTCTAGAGTTATTTATGTACATTAGAATAGTCTAAGAGATAGAATATTATATTGTAATCTAGAAGCTTCTCTTGGACATTGTATAGTCCCACATTGGCTAGATGAAAGGCCAAAGGTATGGAGGAGGCTATAAATAGGAGCTCCTCCCCTCATTTGTAATTACCCAAGCATTGAATCAAAGCATTCTAATATTCAATTGCAAATTATTCCTTTCTCTCTATTTTTCTTCTTAAGAGTGTTTGGGGCTCCTAAGTCCAGTGTTGTGAGTGATTAGGCTGATTTAGTGCTAAGAAAGAGAGCTAAAGCCGCACGGGTGACTTGAGGAAAGTTAGTCCGTGACACTAAGCTGTAATGTCAAATTGTAAACATTGCATCCAATCACAAACACCTTCAAGCTTACCCAAACTACTGGTGTTTACAAATCACACACCGAAACTTTCATACTTACACCTAAGAAGAAGTTAAGAGAAATTTTAAAAGCAGAAACTTCAAGAAGAAGAAAAAGAAAATGTTGATGATGATGGAAAACTTTACCTCCACTACCTACGAATGAAGAAGACAGAAAACGTTGGTTGAAGAGAAGAGGAGCAAGCGAGAGGCTAAGGTAATGCTTTGTGAAGAGGAGCTTCGTCTTTCAAAACTCACGCGAGGGAGAAGAGGAGCGCACGAGAGGCCAAGACAAGGCTCTGTGGAGGGGCAAGCATGGGAAGTAAAGAAGAGAAACGCAAACCTCGGGGTGAGACTTTCGGCCCCCGTTAATCTATTAATTGCGACGAGATTTTCAAAACACCCCCAGACGCATCTTCCAAAAACTGCAACGGCATTTACAAAATGGCGTCGTTATGTTTCCGCTCCGCTAAACGCACCCTCAACTAACTGGCGACTACAAAAGTCGACCATGCTACCAAGAAATTTATTTTTATGAATACAAATGTGAAGTGAAATAATACAAATATAAAAAAGGTCGAGTTGCCTAGTTCAATGTGTTTACTTTTTTCAAGGAAATGAAATTCTATTTTTCGTATATACTTGTCGACATGTCTTTAGGAAATAATTATGATTATGTTTTTTCTTACAAATTTGTGAATTATCTCAACTATGGCGTTGTGGGGTTAGCTCTCGTACGACACTAAAAAGTGTGATTGCTTTCGGTTGATACTTCAAGTGGAATTCTGTTCGCCCAGGGGCGAGTTCCTTGAGAAAAGTTGTAGCAATTTTGGATTTTCGCATTCATAGGAGAGCTTACAAGTCCTGACACGATTTGCATTATGAGAGTAATGTCAATTATTGTTAGTTTCAATGAGTTTTAGGATTCACTTGAGATTTTTGTTCGGCCTCAAGCCATTTTTATGATAAGACGAGTCTTTGGCCTTAAGTGAAAAATGTGGCCTATTGGGGGGCTTTCAACACTCCTTCAAATTTTACTTTCTTAGGTGATTCTTGATCTACTCCTGCAAGGTTTGTTGTCTGGGATTTTATCGAATGCCATGACTACTTTTTGATTGTGCATGTTATATTTGATCGATAGCATAGCTTCAAATCCATGCAATGGCATGAATGAGATTTGCCCAGTAACAGTCCATGGTGGTGTTCTGTGTGTCCATAGAACGGATGAAAGGAGGTCGACCCACTTCCCTTTCACTCTGGTTTTTTTTCTTATCAAATGCATGGTAGAGATCATGAAAAAAGAGCCGATAGTATAAAAATCAAGACTGCAATGCAGCACGTAGGTCGTAAGTATGAAATCATAAGTATAATAAAAAATATATTCATAAGCAAGTTTAGAGTATATGATCATAGCAATGTCATTTCATAGAGATCATATCATAATAATGTATTTATGTTTAATGTATAGGGTTTAACTATTTGTACGTCATTTCATCATAGGTCACCAACCTGCCCTAAAGATCATATAAACTATTAATAAAAGTTTGGTTTCCCCTAACATAGCAGTTATCAATAGCCCCCTCTAATATCCACAGTTCTCTAACATTTTGTTACCGCTTAATCCCAATGATTCCCAAAATTCCATCTTTGTATAAATATAAGGAGTTGGAATTACATCCCTGAATAGAGTACTAGAAAACACTCATATAATAGTCTACCCATAACATTACTCATGATATTTTTAGAGCATAACATATGTAACATACATTTATGGATATTTCAATAAATGTATGAATCATAAATGAATACCTACAACATATCATAATATAGCATAACATCACATGTCTATTGATGGAAGTTAACTTGCATTCATACATTTTAAGTACGTAATCATCTACACTATGCAAGAAGTCTAAATGCATCTATGTCAAACTATAAATCATATGAAAACCTGTAGAAAATTAATTTTCTTAAATTAACACAATATTATTTCAGTCGATCTGACGAAGTAGCTATACGAAGAGTGTCAACATGCTCATCTCGAGCTCGTCATCTCGTATAAACAACCTGAAGCCCGTAGACAACATAAAGTTTCATAAAATTAGGCTCATAACATGTATGAACCCAAATATATACTTTATTTGTCAAAACATACCTTAAAAGGGCTTTTCGGCATAAATTCATCTTTCCAAAATAACTGATTTCACTTTTCTCTCATTTCTAACACCTTAATCTTCACTTTTCCCTCGCTAGTTTTGTGTTAACACAGAAACTTTCAAATCACTTTCAACGCTTATGAAATGAGTTCGATGCCTATGACGGTTACCGAAAAAGAAAAATGCATGAAAAATGAGGCAAACTTCAATACGTAAGTGTGGGGAAGAAAATGAAAGCCTCAAATGACATGAGAGAAGGATTCCCACTAACAGAAATTGCTCTGGAACCCTAAATTCCGAGTTACAGCTTCCCTGTGTCGCTCGGTTCGCATGTTGACTCTCGTCCCTTGCACTGTAGCAAGTGTCGCAGGGCTCTGCTTTTGTCGAGCTACTGTAGTCGCGTGATGAGAGGGAGAATCAGGATCTCGTGAGAGATAGGCGGAGGGGAGGATTTTGAAGCTCAGGACTCCCTACAATTGTAGTAATATGTTGGCTCTCTAATGCTCAGTTTTTACAATATGATAAGCTTAACATTTAGATACATATTGAGCAACATCCTTGTTCATACCTAGCCACCAGAATGCCAACATCAAATCTTTGTACATTCTCGTACTGCTTGGATAAACTGTGTATCTTAAATAATAAATTTCAGGTAGAATTTTGTCTCAATTCAGAATTAGCAGGTACTCATACCTGCAGTTTATTTCTGATTACACCTTCATTAACAGTCAGATCTGACCACTTTCCAGATAGACATTGTTTCAGTAGTTTCAGATATTCGTTATTATCTTTTGGAGTTGCTTTAATTTTATCAATTAATGTTGGTTGCACTACCAAATTGATGTAAATACTCACTATCTTCTGATATTCTAACTTTTAAATGTAAAGCAACAATTTATTTAAGCAACTTTGGCCTCTGAGTGATAATCCAGCTTTCACAATTGTGGATTTACAACTCAAAGCATCAGCAACAACATTTGCTTGGCCCGAAAAATATTGTATATCCATATAAAAGTATTTGATCAGCTCTAACCATCTTTGTTGCCTCAAATTTAACTTTTTTGTGTGCAAATGTATTTTAGGCTTTGATGCTCAGTGAAGACTTTGCATTACACTATACAAATAATATCGCCAAATCTTGGGAGAAAACACTACAGCGGCTAACTCTAACTTGTGCATCGGATAGTTCCTTTTATGTGGTTTCAATTATCTGGAAGCATTGGCTATCATCTTTTTGTTCTGCATTAAAGCACGACCCAAACCTCTTAATGATGCATCACTATAAATTTGGAATCCTTATGTTCCTAATGGAATAGTTAAAAGTGGTGCAGTAGTTAAAATAATTCAAGTCTTGAAAACTTTGCTCACTTTGCTCACATTCTACATTCCGCTCAAACTAGACATATTTTCTCATCAGCTTAGATAACAGCATAGTTATCTGTGAAAAACCATTGACGAGCCTCCTATAATATCCCGTCAAACCAAGAAAACTATGTACCTCTGTACATTTTTTTTTTGAGTAGGTCATTCCACAATTGTCAACTCAACATCTACTAAAATTCCCTGACCACTGATAATTTATCTCAAAATACATTTTGAAAATTTTGCATATAACTAATTCTGCCTCAGCAACTCCAAAACCATCCTCAAATGTTTGGCAAGATCTTCAGCAATTCTTGAATAAATCAGAATATCTTCAATGAAAATAATAAGAAACTAATCCACATAAGACTTGAGGATTTGATTCATTAGGTTCATGAAAATAAAAAGATCATTGGTTAAGCAAAAAAGCATAACAAAAAATTCATAATGACCATATCTGGTCTCAAAAGCTATCTTAGTCATATGTCTCCTTGACTCTTATCTGATGATATCACGATCTCAGATCAATTCGGAAAAATACAATTACATCTTCTAACTGATCAAATAAATTAGTGATCCTGAGTAAATTATATTTGTTCTTGATCTACATTTTGTTCAATTCTCGGTAATCAATACATAGTCGCATTGATCCATTTTTCTTCTTGATGAACAATACTGGAGCACTTCACGGTGAATTGCTTGGCCTAATAAAACCCTATCTATCAGTTCCTACAGCTGACATTTTCATTCATGTAATTCCTTCGGAGCCATCCAGTGGGGAGATTTGAATATTGCAAATGTACTTGATTGTACATCAATACTACACTCAACTTCTTGTTCTTGTGGTAGCCCTAGCAACTCTTCAAGAAATATATCAAGAAATCCTGACATCACAAGAATATTCTTCAATTCTTGTACATCTTTATTCAACACTTCTAATTTTACAGAAAATATCAATTCATTACTTTGCAAATGCTTTCTAACTTTCACTGCAATAATAAGGGAAGATTGTGCATTTCGATCGCATAAGATACAAAATGGTTTTGTCACCTGGCAATTTGAGTTTCACCCATCTTTTCCAGCATTCAATTGTAGCAAAATGATTTATCAACCAATCCATTCCCAATATGACATCAAATGTCTGAGTAGGTGTGATAACAAATTCATATGGTAATTTCTTATCACGAACATAAACATGCACTACACATTTTCTACTGACATAAAACTCATTTCCCGAACACATAAGAAAAAGAGAAAAAAGCATAACATCAACACCTAAATTGGCAACAAATTCATCGGAAATAAAGAAATGTGATGCACCTAAAACGAATAAAATAGTGTTGGGCTGATCTTGAATTAGAAGCGAACCAATAATCACTTCTTTAGAATCTTTGGCTTCTTGAGGAGTGATTACAAATACTCGTGCTTTTATTCGTTGTTCGGTTTTACGCTCTGAACTTTCGCCATTTAGTTGCACATAATGTTTTTCCAAAAATTGAGTTTTGTTGAGTCGACTACCATCCAAAAATTTTTAAGGTTGTCCCAATCATTGGATTGTGTGGTCAATTGTCTTTCTTCTTTTTCTATGAACAATTCATTTAAATGTGTCCAAACTATCCACATTTATAACATTTTCAGGAAGCAATCAAGCACTATCCAAAATGTTTCTTTTCAAATTTTCAAAAACTGGCTTTTCCGATTGTAGCTACTTATATTTACCTTCAGATTTAATTTCTAACTTTGAAAGCATTCTCTTTTGCCAAAATACTTTCGCTTGCATCACTAAGGTTGCCACTGTTGACTGAAAAGATTCAGTTCATTTTCAATTCTTCTTGCCCATTCAATAAGCATGTTGAAATCGCTGATTTCAAATGGAACTTATACCAACACCAATTAATCTTTGAGAACCCGCAGAAATTGTGACATTTTTCTCCTGGGTATTGACATAATGAGGTGCATATCCAAAAAGGGAAGTGAATTCTACCTCATATTACATAGCTATCTTAGACCTTTAAGTTAGATTGAAGAACTTATCTTGCAATGCTAATCTAGCAGAAGATGAAATAAACCAATCTTTAAGGACTTTAATAAGCCATCCCACTAAATTTTTAGAAGAGGGGATTTTTCTATATGCTATGTCTGCTATCACCTTTCTACCTCGCCTTCTAGCATGATAGTATCTAGTACCACTTTTCTATTTTCCGAACAAATCATACCATTGAGATTTTGCCCAACCTTCAGAAAACAATCACCAGCAACTGTAGGATCACTGGCACTCTAGAATGCAAGTGACTTAAAAGGCTAAAATATCTACAAGTGTCGATCCATTTCTGCCCCAATTTCAAATCTAGACCATGTACTGGTGGAGAATATTTCGATAGTAGTCATTTTATCAACTACTTGTGAAATTAATTGCACCATGTCTTGTGACTCAGTAGCTCTGGGTTTCTCATTTCTCTTGTTCTTAATTTCTGCCCAAACATTTTCGGATCTTACTCCATGCTCTGCACTTTGCATACGAGACAGGCCGTCGGTACTTTTTGATTCATCTCCATGCATGTTCCTCTGTATTGAAACAATTTATTATTTAAATGTAATTTATCATATAATATTGTGTTGTGTATGCATAATATCTTAAGTTTATGGGATAACCACCCAATATTCATCAACCTATAGCTCTGTATAAATCAATTTATATTTGATCTCATTCTTACTTCTTCTAAATCCAACACGCTTCCATTATTCTTTTCATCCAATAACCATGCTTTGAATATCACTTATTGTCACACCCAACTAACCCCTATGGTAGGGTAATCATGGTGCAACAAAGGCTCACAATTTGGTTAGACCAACTCTCACTGACACTCGTCCTGATTTTTATAATCAGGACATAGTGAAAGATAAACTAGTCTAACTAGATTACCGCTACAATGTATTTCATAATTTATTCGTATACATGCTCGGAAGCATGAATATTATATCATCTAAAATATGAAAATTATACTGAGCTACTAAATCCAATATTATAAAAGCACCTACCGAAAATATATGAATAAGCCACAAAACTATCGTGCAAAAGCTTTACGAAGACACGTCTGACTACCCACCTCAGTGCTCGTTGCATTTACCTATAATGCAACACAAAGAATGAGAAACAAACTCAAAGAAATAATCAGGGCTACATAAGATTTTATACATGGAAAATACACAATGTACATACTCGTAGGAAACTATACATATTTACATACAAATAATAACATGCTATTATGTTAGAGAGCATAAAAGAGAGCAGGTAGTATAAAAATCAACACTGCAGTATAACATGTAGGTCATAGACATCAAATCATAAGAATGATCAAAAGCGTGCTCATAAACATATGTATAGTATATAATCACAGCAATGTCATTTCATAGAGGTCATATAATAATAATGTCACTTGTTTAATGTATAGGGCTCAACTATTTCCTTGTCCTTTCATTATAGGTTGTCGCGGTTCCCTTACATTTGGTCACCACCTAATCCAAATGGTTTCCAGAGTTTCGTCCTCGTATAAATATCAGGAGTCGAGTACATCTTTACATAGTGTACTTGCAATCACTCATGTAATAATCTGCCCAAAACATTACTCGTGACATTTAAAACATAATATTTGTAGCATACATTCATGGACACTTCATATACATGTATGAATCATAAATAAATACCCGCAATATATCATATCATAACATAGCATCACATGTATAGTAAAAAAAGTCGACTTGCATTTATACATTTTAAGTAGATAATCATCCGCAATATGCAAGAAGTTTAAATACATTTGTTTCAAATGAGAAATCATAAGAAAACCTATAGAAGATTATTTTTCTTAAATTAACACAAGATTATTTCACATGACTAGATGAAGCAACACTGCGACGTGTGCCTACATGCTCGTATCGAGATTGTCGCTTCGTATAGACAACCTGGAGCTCGTAGACAACATATGGTTTCATAAAATTTGGCTCATAACATCAACTAAATCAAAAATATCTTTTACCTGTCAAAACATACCACAAAAGAGCTTGTCAGCATAAATTTGTCTTTCTGAAATCACATTTTCACTTCTCTCTATCCTAACACCTTAATCTTTACTTTCGCCTCACTGATTTCATGTTAAGGCCTGTAAGGAAACTTTCAAATTACTTTCGACGCTTCTGGCATGAGTTCGACTCCTCTGACGGCTATCGAAAAGAAAAATGCATGAAGAATGAGAAAAAAGCTTCAATACGAAAGTGTGGGAAAGGAAATGAAAGTCTCAAATAACGTAAGGGAAGGATTCACACTTACCGGAACCATCAAATGTCAAGTTACCGCTTCCCTGTGTTGCTCAGCACGCCTGCTAGCTCACACCCCTTGCACTTTAGTAAGGGTCGTAGGGCTCTGCTTCTGTCAAGATGTTGCAATCACGTGAAGGGGAAGGAGAATCGGGATTGCGTGAGAGAAGAGAGGCGGAGGGGAAGAGTTCATTTGTCCTTTGATATGGAAATGAAATGGCCAAGGCCTGTAATTCGGCCTGTTAGTTTCTATAATTTGTAAAATTGTGGGGAAAGGGCATATCTACAAGAGCTTAGACCTCAAATTCGCCTTAATTCCCTTGGATGTCAAAAGATAATCAAGGAATTTCCCGATCCCAACTCCAACTGTGCACTTCGACAAATTCAGCTTCATGTTTTATTTTTTAATATTTCAACATTTTCCTTTTAAGTTTTTAATATGTTGTTCGAATGATTTAATCTTAACTAGGACATAATGTAGTCAACCCCACGTAATGTTATTAAGGCTTTGTTGTTGTTGTTGTTGTTTAGGACATCATCAATGTAGTCCTAATTTTCTTTTCTTTTTTTATTATAAAAATTACATTCATCATTTATTGGTTGTCTCATATTTTTAAGCCCAAAAAGCATTACATTATATCAATATATGTTATCTTTAGTAATAAGTGTTGTCTTCTCAGCTTCGGTGTGTTGCATCTTATCTGATGATATTCAGAAAAAACATCCAAGAATTCTCCCAGTGTTTCCTACTATTCGACCGAGAAGTCATAGTGGTATGGATGAAGAAGGTAGCCGTGAGGTTTATAAATTTGTTTTATCAAAAACATAGTTAAATAAAATATTAATGTAACTCCCTTGTCAAAGAGGATGCTGACAATTTGATAGTTGAGGATCAAGGTCAAAACCAGGATCACGTAATTTTAGGGGCTCCCCTTGGTAGTTAAGTTCGTCTGAAAAGACAATTGACAACAGATGTGTGAATTGCCGCTGGAACAACATTGTCAAGCACAATTCTTCTGAGCGAAGCCATCAGATTGGCATGACGAGAGGCCTCAATTCCATCTCCACCAAGAATAACCGAGACAACACCTACAATATGAATCTCCTAGGCACGAGTGGGTTCATTGTAGTCCTCTTCGGCTAGGGCTTTCCCTTTTCTTCGACATATTACTCCAGATACACAAACTCCTTCAGCATATATGCCTTTAAGTAGCTCCTCGATCAAGCTTCGAAGGTGACGACACTTCCCTATGCCATGCTCATAATCTCAGTAGTAAGCGTACAATCTTTTTTGGTCACGCATATACCCACCCGCTTTCATGGGTGTGGGCTTGCGGAAATATTCCTTATTCTTGATGGTCTAGATAACTTCGGTCATTGAGACCCTCAACAGAATATGTTGGGGTGCATTATGAGTTGGGGGTGGAGACCTCCTCTCCAATTGACAATTCACCCGCCTCTCTTGATACCGAGCTCAACCTTGCAAAGGACGGACTCTTCTCTCTTGCGTGTGGACCAACTCAAAAAACAGGTGAAGCCATTGCCCCTTGAACCTCGGTCACGTGACTAGTTGCATTTAGGTGTTGTGTTCTCTGGCCGACTTTATCAAAGCTCATTTTCAACGAGTGTTCTTTCGGGAGTTTAGTTTGCACAAAGATGAAAATCAAATTATATCTTACTAATTATATCAAAGGTAAGGGGATTGGATTTTGTTTTACATTTAATCCTGCCCTTTATAACAGTCAATTTCTCAATAAAAATATGTAGAAGGCATCATGGTGCATGGGTCTTTAAGAATATCTAGCCATCTTTGTTATCACATCATCGTTAAAGTACATATCTTTCTAAAAATTTCCTCCAAAGCCAACCACTGTTCAATAGATCTTTGTCTTTGCATTCCGTTACACTTACACATGATCATTAAGTCATTCATACTCGATCATTTATACTCGGTCGATGCATGTCAAAGTTGGCAATTTTGGGCCACTTTTGTCGTTCTGGCTTTTTAGCTGGATCCTTTAGCAAGATTCGAGTTCTTGCTAGTTCACTTAGTTGCTATTAATTGTTCACAATAGATATTTCATTTTTGTAAATAAGTTGTGAAGCTTTAAGTAATAAAAAATTAATTGCATGAATTGCAGTTTGTCAACTAAATAAAATCTGCATAATATGTAAGAAGTTCTAAATGCAAATGCATAACAAATAAATTTAGTTACAAAAAGTAGCAAACTTTAATCCCATAAAAATTGCTCCTTATTTTAGCAATTATAAATTCACCTTAGTTATGATGACAATCTATCAACGAGACTTTCCTCTAGGCCCGTCTCGAGCTCATCTTTTTATATGCACAGTCTTGAATCGCATATTGATGATTTTGCCTCTAAAGAGCATAATGGTGGTAGGTCCTTCGACAAAATGCCCAGTCTTACTTCTTGGCATACTTAGCATGAAAGGCATAGCCTAACAGTCTGTTTGGGCAGCTACAGCTTATCTAGATAAGCATCTGATACTGATCAGCAGCTGATCCGGATAAGCTAGCTAGCTGTTTGGTTTGTCTGTTTGGAAAACAACTGATTTGCAGTTGTTTCTAGATAAATGATCATTATCCCTCATCTAGAAAAGTTGGCTCGTTGTTTAGTTTGTGCGTTTGGAAAATGATTTGCACTTGTTACTTAATAAATGACAATTCTATCACTGTGCAGTTGTGTAGTTTGCAACAAAACTGTCATGACTATATATTTGATAGCTTAGAAATAAAAAAATCACTTCATAACAGTACAGAATAAAATATATACACATTACTTAAGAGTGAGTATCAATAAACCTAAAAAAAGAAAAAACATATTAAAATTACAATTAAAAGTATGATAATATTCATTTTAAAATGCAGAGGAAGCATGTCATGAGCAATGTTGTCCTGTAGGGATACCATCGAACCCCGATCACTATCACCAACAACTAAAACCAAAAGTAGAGACGTCGACCTCACACCCGTCTAGCCACCAACACCAATATCCAAGCACCAGCAACAACAGCCAAAGGTGGAGAGAAGAGACACACACACCCAAGTGTACTATAAAAATATAAAAAGTATATAAATTACACACACTCACCCAAGTGCCACCAACAAGCACATCACACACACACACACATGCCACCACCAACCCACGTCACCCACAACCACCAACACAGCCTCCACCGCCACCAACACACACACAATCGCACACACTCACATGCCACCAACAAGCACATTATAATCACAGAGACACGCGCACTCACATGCCACCAACACAACCTCCACCACAACCAATACGCACACACTCACTTGCCCCAAACAAGCACATCACACACAGACACACCCACGCACATGCCACCACAAACCCACAAACCCACAGACCCAAGCCCGTGCACAACACGCACCAAAGGCCACCAACAAGGACATCACTCACAGCCTCCAACACATCCTCCAGCCAAAGCAAACGTAGCATCGAAACAACCCTAAACAGCCTTTCAAAAAGGAGAACCGTGCAAAGCCTCATTCACCCAATTAACCTCAAAATTATCCTAAAAATGTAAAATATCTCAAAGGAATCTACAAAGAATATAGAAAACATCACATTATAGATAACTTAATGCAACCAAAAAATCCCTCGAGCAAAAAATCCTTTGCAGCCAAAAAAAATCCTCAACCGAGCATAGATCATTCATTGCAACCAAAAAATCCCGCAAAAAATATTGAAAACATCGCATTATAGATATTCCAACCAGAAGTGAGCCAACTCACCAACAAGCAATCCAACAGGAGGCGAGGGAAAGAGTCGAGGGATGTTACCTAGGGCAAGAGCATGATGATCAAACTATAGCAAGAGCGGTCGAACGAGAGGCAAGGAAGAGAGGCAAGGGACGGTACTGCAATCGATTGACCTAGGGCAAGAAAGATCAAGCGATGGAGGAGACTGACAGCAGAAGGGCGCGAAAGGAAATAATCCATCGCTATTAAGGAAACGAAAACGGTGTTTCTCAATAAGCTACCCAAACGCACGAACCGAACGGTGCAACGGCGTTTTCAAAATGCCGCCCGCGCCTATAAGCTGTCCCAAACAGCCCCTAAATCTCAAGCAAGGAAAGGCAAAGCCAAAGTGATGAATATTTGTACGATTGAAGTTAGAGGGGTGTTCAAGCTAATATGCATTAAAAATAATTTGTATGATAGCTTTGTACGTCTTCCAAAGTGTTAAACATATCAATAAGGGGCAGCAATATGGGCAAGTTCCAATTCAGGCAACTGACATTTAACATTTTAATTTGAAAAATTCAAGCTTTCAATAGCAGATTTCCACAATAGCAGAATCATGAGTTACTGGAAGAGTTCAAAATATATAGAATTACCTCAAATATCAAAGAAACGAAATTAAATAGTTGATTAGCTTCCTCCATCCCTCCAAGGAACCCATTGCAGCACGGCAAAAAAGAGTTTCTAGCAGGCACCACACAGCAGCCATGAGAATTCAACACCGAGTTATGAGAAAAAAACCTGCCAAGGATCTTAAATAGAACCCTACATTTCTCCCACAAAAAACTCATGTCAAACTCAAGAAACTGCAACATCATCAAACAACACCTCAGCAGCCATATAAATCCTTCTTTTGTGAATTGGGCTGTTGAACCAGAAGCGGCCATTGAATCAGAAGCAGAAACTCCTTCTAAAAGACCTCTTAGTAAAGCATGCAAATTTTCAGACTGTCTGACCAATTCCTCAAAGAGAACATTGGAAAACTCAATAAGATGACCTGACTTCATTTTTGCAAAGGCTGAATGAACGGATTTTAAACTCCCTTCTCTGCATTTTCCTTGCTCTTGCGACTTCCTTAGCAAGCAATATAAATTTTGAAGATCTTCCTCCATAGCTATTTGATCACTTCGATGAGCTGAATCATTTACACATGTGCTTAATGAATGACCAAATCCTTGTATTAAGAAAAAATAAGTAAACATGTCAGGGAGCAAAACATGAAATAATATGCAAACAGGCAAACCAATAAGGGTGAACATCAAGAACTATAAAAAATCAAAGAAATAAAAAAACGAATTCATTTATTACAAAAAATCAGTAGTTTATTGAATTTTCAGTGGAATATGTCCGAGTAAGATGCGAGGTTAACCTGATACTCAACAAGGAAAATCTCCGGTGATTGCATATTTGAGTAGTTTAAGTTGACAAGAACGGTAAAAGGGGGACCATGTCATTCTATTTTACCTTTTGGGGGAAAAGCAAAAGGAAATCTGCATAATGTTAATGAAATAATGCTCCAAGTACCCTAAAATCGCCAGATCTAACTTGAGAAAGAAACACTTCTATACACTATACATGAGAAAAAGACTGAAAAGAAAAAGATGTTCTTTAAAGGTTATTCTATGAAAATTTATTTACAGACTTTGGAGACTTTATAAAATCACTGAAATGGAAATGGGACTTTATAAAATCACTGAAATGGAAATGGGGCTGGAAAGAGGGTTGTGTGGTAAAAATAAAAGACCTAAGCAAGAATTCTTATCAGAATCTTATAAGAATAAAGTTCGTAACTTCTCAAGTAGTGTTTGGCATTTTAAGAACGTGGTGATGGTTCAAGCAAGCTTTGTCATAATCAAAGTTTTATCATAGCATCAGAAAGTTTTCAACTTCTAAAGATCAGAAACCCACTGTGAATAATAAAATATATCTTCTTTTATCTCTCTCATCTTAAGAGCTTTTCCTCTCAGCTATCTCACATATCCATTGTTTCAAAAAGAAGAAAAGAACAAAATTAAAACAAAACTAAAAAACTACATATTGGTTTTATGCCACCCAAGTCATTCCTATAGATGAACTTGATAACAAAGCCATAATAGCAGATGTACTAGACATTAGGATTCATAAGAGCAGCATGAAAATTCAAGAGATTTTAAAAGGAAACTGATCACAAAAGCAATATTTGAAAGGTCAAATGCATGACATTACGGCTCTCATTCAAAATTATGTCATACGGTAGATAAACCCATTAGAAGGCCACCAATACATAGGAATGGGAAACGCCACCACAATAGGAATGCTGAGGAAAATCCATCTAGACGAGTTAAGACTGCAGCACCTACTTAAGAAGGAGCTTAACTTGAATAAATTCTTATTTGGTTAGTTCTGATAGATAATTTTTTTTAACAGCACGAAATAGGCAACAAACAAGATAAAATAGGTTAGTCATGCAAAAATATGCAAAATATATACGACCAATATTTTGGCAAAAGAGCAAGTTTCAGAAAGAGTGTACCTCAATTAGATGGAAATAAAAGAAATGTTTAGAAATATGTACTGCAATACACATCATGACGGGAAGTAAATGGGCAGTTACTTACTTTTAGGTAGAGTAGTATATCAGTAATCAAGACCTCAACACCTTTAAAGACATAATCTTTTAGATTAATTGTACATAATGACAATGATTGGCAATTAAAAAATATATTTAATACTGGACTTGAGATGGATATTAAAAATGAAGTAGAAAGGTGTAACCATCAAACCTAGAAGGATGCTTTACACGATGTCACTATGCCATCATGATTGAAAAAAAAAAAAATGTTGCATCTATCACCAGAACAAAGGGTCAGCCCAGATCCACCTCCACCAAAAAGCCTACTACTAGGTTCACCTCTTTCACTAGAGCTTCCCATATTGCTAAATGCTACTATAAAAGGAAATGCTAAGACCCCCTAAAGATATTACCTACTCTAAGTTTCAAAATAAAGGTCATATGCAACACAAATGCAATGCCTGAAAATTATTTTTCGATTACTAATGCCTCTGAAGAGGATGATGAAGAAGAAGTTTTTGATGGCATTCCTTTATCAGAGAATGAGCTAGAATTCATAAATGATCTCCCACTTGGTTTCATGAAAAATGTAATTGTATCTTGGAATGAGATGAAAGCCTGAAAGAGGGAGAATAAATAATGTATGTCATTGGTAATGAGAGAAGATATAGCTTAGTCTCCGATGGAAGAAGTGCTATGAATGTCATTCTCTCATACCTTAGCAAGTGCCAAACCTCACTCTACACTTGATATTTTGGAGTTGCCGCAGGGTGTATCCCGCACAAGCGGGATTTCCTGCGAAAAGAAAGCAGATCCAGCTTCCATCCAGGTATTTTCGTTGCGGTAGAGTCGACCTACACTTTGGATCAGTCCTACTTATCTTATTACTATATATTTGATTTCTTGATGGTTTAATTTTAGTTTTTCGCGTGTTTTGTATCAGGACAACTACCACCGTCTCTTCTTCCCTTCAAGGGTTGTATCCTATGATTTTAGGTGGTTCTTCAATTGTATCTTGATCTACAGGTGGTGTTAGCTTCCCTACTCCCCTTCCACATCCTCCCCAATTTGTTCATATTCCCTTCTCTTTCAATTCTCCCTTTGGGCTGCCACTATTGTTCCAACCACCCAAAACCATTCCCCATACCGTCTTGATGTTGTTCGCACCACCAGAGCCATCTCCATGCAGCCCAGTTGTTGTTCCCTCCACCCAAAACTACCCCTAGCCCGTGTTTCTTCACTGTCAAGTCGACTTACCCCCTTGCCAGCGCCAAGGACAGCAAGTACCTATTGCTACCCTACTATCACGCACCTCTGCTCCACCTCCCTACCTTGCCGCTACCGATCCAAGCCCTTACAGCCGCCACCACTGCCCTATAACTGCCCTAGTCATGTGTGAGTGTCGTATTGTTTGTTGTTATTTTTTGTTTCTGTGTGTTGTTGTAACTGTCTATTGGTTTTTTTCAATAATAATATTTGATTCCTTATTGTGATTTGGGTAAACACTGGTATCATTTGATATCAGAGCTAGTCTAACTCTAGTCGTATTCAAGGATTTTTAGCATCCATCAATGCCCAACCCTATCTCCACCCAGCACCCTTCCCTATGCTTATTTTACTAAACCGATCACACCAAAATTTTCTTTCCCACCCTACATCACCTCTACACTCTTTTACCCCTCCAACACCAAATCCTAATCATGCCAACGAGAAGACAACTGTCAGATGCCAATCAGGAGTTTACTATGAAAGAGATACAGCGACGGCTTCGCCGAGTGCTATAACGGCTCAATGACATTGAGGAAAGAGCCCATTGAGAGGTCATTGTCCAGCGTGGTAGCGAGCTCCGACGAGGAGAGAAAAATGAACACTTGAATCGCTTCCGTAATGATGATTCAAGTGGAGAAAAAGACATGACACGATGCTTTGGTATACAGTATCAAAAGAGACCGAGAGATGAAGTACCTACTAAAAGATACAGAGATGAAGTGTTTATTAGACGATACAGAAACGGGGTGTTTGTTGGAGGATTCAGAGACTCGGGAGTGAAAGTGGATATACTGAAGTTCGAGGAGAGGATAAATTTGAATGACTTCGTAGAGTGGTAGTAGATCATCGAGAGGATCTTTGAATACAGGGTGTCGGATAACAGAAACGTGACACTTGTTGCTAGAGAAAAAAAAGAATAGAGCAAGCACCCACTGCCATTCAGATAGCTACTCGCAGTTGGAGACATCAGCAGAAGCATGCCTCAGGGAGTTGAGAAGACTAGTCAAGAGAAAGACAGAGCTACTCAGAGTGAGAAGAAGCCTGAGAAGAGTAGCATGTCCACTACAATCCCATCCAAGAAATGCTTCAGATACCATAGCGTTGAGTACATCGCCTCCAGTTGCCCGATGAGCCTAGTTTTATCCTTTACCAAGCAGGGTGTAAATAGAGGAAGTTAGCGAAGAAGAGGCAGCTGAATTAAAAAAAGTGTGGGAAACCATCTTCCACTGGATGAGGGCAACATGATTTTGGTTCAATGGATTTTACAGACTAATGCTATGAGGATTAGCGGTGATTTTGCCATAACATATTCTACACATGTTACATTGTGAAGAGAAATGTATGCAGTCTCATAATTGATGGATGGAGAAACAAAAATGTGACATCGACACATTTAGTGGATAAGTTGAGCCTCACGACTCAAAGATACTCCTATTCATACTCTCTAAAGTGGTTGAGGAAAAATAACAGAGTCAACATTGACAAGAGGTGTTTCGTGGGGTTTTTTATTATGATTCAACTACAGGATAAGGTGTGATGCGACGTGTTTTTAGCGGGTTATAAGCAAGATTTAGGCTAAATGTTTTGGGAACAGAGCAACAGCCAATGGGATCCAGGTGCCCATATCGACGCAGTCAAAGACCCTTCAGTAGCCAGTTTTAAGCAGGTTATAACCAGGATTCAGGCTAAATCCTGCCAAATGGAACAATACTCCTCCATAAACCTTGAGATTTGGTAAATCCCAAAATGACTTTGATTCGTCGTAAATCTAAAATTTAATAAATCCCATGAAATGGAAGATTTAGTAAATTCGAGACAAGCAAAAAGGAAGAATGGCATGGACATCCTTACCTTCCTGAATGGTTTCTGGTAGGAGTGAAGCACGAGGATGAGAAAAATGGGAGTTTTGGTGGTCTCTGTAAGCCAAGGTTCCGTCATGGTCTTTAAATGGCAACTATATTGGGAAGGTTGGTTCACGAAGGAGATAGTTAGATGAGTGTTTGACCGGAAATGGGAATTTTGGGCGAAACTGGGAGGGTGGAGTGGGGGGGAGGGTTTCGGGTAGAGAGGGGAAGAGGATTACTTTGTGGTTTGAAGTTATTTTTATTTAGGTTAATTTTATTAATTTAATTGATTAATAATCAATAATTAATTTATATATTGTTAATTTAATTATAATTAGATAAATTTAAATATAAATATTTAATAGTAAATGAATAATAATATTTAATTATTATAAATTATTCAATAAAATTTTAAGTTTTCTTAATTTATATAATTGATTAATAGTTGATTAATTTTAAATTATTGAACAAATAATAGAAAAGTTATTAGTTACTAATTTATATAGTTAATTATTAATTAACGTAAATGGCCTTTTTTATGCACTTTGAGATAATCATCTATATTTTTTCTTATTTAGTATTTATTTTTTTATGTTCACTCTTATAAATCCTGTTAAATCCTTCTAAAAATGCAAAACAATTTCTCATAATTTATCAGAATTTACTTGTTAACATAACATGTAGTTTTCAGGATTTAACCACTATAGTATTTGATGAATCTAGATTTATAAAATTTAATAAATCATATTTAAACTAAATTCTACTTGCAACCAGACAGCCCCTTCGTGGAGTACACGGTGAGATAAGATGAAGTGAGAGTTGTAGCTATATTAACTAACACCCTACCGTCAGGATCTTTTCTTGAAGCTCCACTACATATAGTAGAGAGACTTATCAATAGAGAAGCACACAGTGTTCATGCAACTCGAGCATAAATGTGATATGAGAAAACTAGAGGAGCACGCGATAGATAGGAACTTGGGAGACTTATGGCTCGCCATGGGTAACATGGTCCAACTACGGCCTTATTGGTTTTTGGGTGACATCCAGACCTTAGCATTGAAGGTTAAGAGATAGCAGAAATAGAGTAGGCACACACCGCTATTCAAACTGCCACCTGCAGTTGGAGACATCAACAGGAGCACGCCTCGGGGAGTTAAGAAGAATGGTCAGGAGAAAGACAGAGCCACCAAGAGTGAAAAGAAGTCTGAGAAGAGTAGCACACCTACTACAGCCACAGCTAAGAAATGCTTTAGATTCCATGGAATTAGGCATATTGCCTCCAGTTGCCCGACGAGTGAAGTGTCATCTACTAGCAACAAATAGGCAGTTGAAGAAAGGGTAAGGAATGTCATCTTCCATCAGATGAGGGTGAAATGCTTGTGGTTCCATGTGTCTTACAGATTGAGGTTGTGAGGGATCAGCGATGACTTTGCCACAACATATTCTACCTGTTGCCATGTGAAGAGAAAGGTATGCAGCATCATCATTCGAGGGGCAACAAAAATGTAGCATCGACACAGATGATGTATAAGTTAAGCCTCACGACTTAAAGACACTCTTAGCTATATTCTTTGACATAGTTGAGTAAGAAGAATAGAGTTAACATTGAAAGGATGTGTTTGGTAGAGTTTTCAATTGAGAATATGTTACATGATCATGTGTGGTATGATGTAGCGCTCATGGATGTCAGTAACATTTTCCTGAGGAGGCCGTGACAGTTTGATTGTAAGACTCAACATGATAGGTACAAGAACACCTCCTTCAACAAGTATGGCAAATGCATCGTACTTCTACCTTTTGCGGATTCCGATATTGCAAGTGTTTTTGCTAGCAAAGAAGTATCGATGGGATCAGTTTTAGTAATGACAGATTCTGAGATTGCAAGTGCTCTTTCCAACAAAGAAGCATCGATGGGATCAGTTTTGATAATGATAGAGGACAGCGAGACAAAAGAGCCAATTTCAGACGCAGGGTTGCCAGTACGGAGAGAATTTCATAACATCTTGTTCAATAGCTTACCCTTATGGCCACCACCCTTAGGAGGAGTTCGGTCTGACGTCATGCCAAATAAAGATGAGTCAATCTGGAGCTGCCTTTGAAAGACCCTACAGAGTATATTTAGCAAGAAATCCCAGTTCAGTCTAACCTCATGTTGTGACAGTTTGATCGTAAGACTCAGCCTAATGGATACAGGAACATCTCCTTCACCAAGGATTACAAATGCATCATCCTTCTATATTCTACGAATTCTGAAGATTGCAGGTGCTCTTGTCAACAAAGAAGCATTGTTGGGATCAGTTTTGGAAATAACTAAGAAGAAAAAGACGGATGAGCCAGTTTCATTTACAGGGCAGCTAGTACAGAGAGAATTTCAAAACATCTTGTTCCATAACTGACCCTTATGGTCACCACCCTTAGGAGAAGTTTGGTATGACCTCATGTCAGATAGGGATGACTCAACCTGAAGCTACCTCTGAAAGACCCAGCAGGGTATATATGGCAAGAAATCCCAGTTCAGTTTAGAAGGTTGACATCACTTTTCGGCCAAACAATTGCCTTAGCTTATGTCAATTTTTATTGGAAAATAGTGCATCCCTTCCTAGTATCACCAGATTACTAAATTGAACTCAGATAAGCTATAACTTAGAACACTACTTGAAGTGAAACTCGAGTTAAACCATAATTTAACCTAAAATTAAAACTTAATTGAACATAAATCGGAATCAACCAAACATAATCAACTTCCGTCAAACCCAAAAATTGAACTAAAAATTAGTTTTAACCAACATACACGCCAAAATTATCGTTTTATCCACAAATCATTCTAGAGATAGAAACTTTATTTTTAAAGTTGTAATATATTTTTATCACATAAAAATTATGTAAATAAGTTTCACGATTATATAACATAATTTTTACATAAAATATTTTGCTTCATTTAAAATTCCTTGTATTTTTCTATAACAAATGAGTCAAGGTCAAAATTTTGGTCATAACCGCCTTCAACCGCTCATAATCATCATTTCACTTCAAATTGGAATACCTTGTAATTGAGACAACCTCATCCAAATCCAATTGCACTATTGAATACCTTGCATTTTTACTCTTTCAATTTTGTTCATAACCACCATAACAACCCCCTCAATTCAAATTTTCTTTCCAAATAGTTCAAATTTCCCTCTTTACCTCATAACTTCTCCCTCCCTTTTTCTCCCCACATAAACCGCCCTTAACTCAAAATTTCCCATCTCACTCTCTCTCTCTTGCCCGAAACTACACAAGCCCCCTCTCCTCCTCTCTTGTCTACCATACTCGAAGTCCCTTCACCCTCTCATTCCTCCGCACAAGGCTGAAATCCGCTCTCCCTCTCATATCCCCACACCAAGGCTGGGACTCTCACAAAGGTATAAAATTCTTCATAGTTTTTCGTAAAATATCTCAAGTTATTGACCACTTCAACGAAAATAAGTTACATCATTGAATTCCTTGCATTTTTCTATAACAAATGAGTCAAGGTCAAAATTTTGGTCATAACCAAGGCTGGGACTCATATCCCCACACCAAGGCTGGGACTCTCACAAAGGTATAAAATTCTTCACAGTTTTTCGTAAAATATCTTAAGTTATTGACCACTTCAACGAAAATAAGTTACATCATTGAATTCCTTGCATTTTTCTATAACAAATGAGTCAAGGTCAAAATTTTGGTCATAACCGCCTTCAACCGCTCATAATCATCATTTCACTTCAAATTGGAATACCTTCTAATTGAGACAACCTCATCCAAATCCAATTGCACTATTGAATTCCTTGCACTTTTACTCTTTCAATTTTGGTCATAACCACCATAACAACCCCCTCAATTCAAATTTTCTTTCCAAATAGTTCAAATTTCCCTCTTTACCTCATAACTTCTCCCTCCCTTTTTCTCCCCACTTAAACCGCCCTTAACTCAAAATTTCCCATCTCTCTCTCTCTCTCGCCCAAAACTACAAAAGCCCCCTCTCCTCCTCTCTTGACTCGAAAGCCTCTTCCTCATCTACCATACTCGAAGTCCCTTCACCCTCTCATTCCTCCGCACAAGGCCGAAATCCGCTCTCCCTCTCACTCTCTCATATCCCCACACCAAGGCTGGGACTCTCACCAACGAAGGCAAGGACAATCCATCATCCAAACAAGGCAATCAAGGAATTCTCCAAGCAAAGGTATAAAATTTTCATCTTTTTCAATTTCAAAATGTTTTGCAATATGTAGATTGTGGAATCATGGTGAATTTTCGCCTTCCTTCCCTTTCCCTTCCATGGTCGAGCCTCATCCACCTTTCCCCTCATTTTTCTATCATGGTCGAGCCTTCCCCTCTCTTCTTGCACTTCTCTCTCCCTCCTCTCACCAAACTGAAACCTCATGCCCTTCCCACTCTTTATCATTATCCTAAACCAATTTACGCACACGCTTCTCTCTCCAAGATACTTGTGCCCTAGCCCTTATCCTCACTCACTTTCCCTCTCTTTATTATTACCCTAAACTAATTTACACGCACACTCCCTCTTATTCACCTTAAACAAATACCTAAGCCACTCACCCATTAATTCTCTCATCTTCACTCTACCCGAAAAAAAAAACTGCTCACCCATTAATTCTCTCATATTCACTCTACCAAAATACCTAAGCCACTCACCCATAAATTTTCTCCTCTTCACCATACTTGAAACCTAACCCCAATCATTCACTCTCTCCTTCACTCTCACATACCCAAAATCCTAAGCATAACACCTATTCATCCTTCCTCCTCTCTCCTACCCAAAATATTTACTTCTTAAAAAGAAAAAAGAAAAAAGAAAGGGAACATTCATCTGGCTTAAAATTATCTTTCATGCAATAAGAAAATCATGTGGTTTATGCTTATGTGTCATGCAATAGAAAATCTAAGTGGTACTCTTATGTCTCTCAAACGAAATCTCTATGGGGTAGTCTTAAATACTTCATGCATAGTTTCCATGCGGTAGCACTAAGTATTCCATGCAAAATCTCCATGTGATAGCCTTTCATGCTTGGGTTAAATTTTTAAGCAAATCTCCGTGTCGAGTTTATGTTTCATGGAAATCTTCATGCTTGGGCTTATGCTTAATGAAAGTTTCCATGCTTAGGTTTGTATTTCATATAAATTTTCATGTGTGGTTTTATGTTTTATGCAAATTTTCATGTTGTGGAATTAAGTTCATGCAAGTAAGTTGATTGTGGTTTTATGGGTTTAACGGAAAAAGAATTAATTAAATATGTGCATAAAACTGAAGTTTGAAGAGTGTAAATGTGAAAGCTTAAATGGTATGACTTCAAGGCATTTAAGCTTCAACAAATAAACCATACACTATAAGTCAAATATAGGAGGACAAGTAATGGAGAACACCAAATTATGATAGAAAACTATTAAAATTGAACATAGAAGACCGTAATTTTCACATTAACCGACAAATTATGAGTTGAAATAAATCATGCATTAAAGATCAAACCCCAAAAAAACTGTACGGGAACCACCACAAGGTAGATCAAATGTGAACCCATGATTAGCCAACTCAAAAACACAACTCAGAATCGCATAAACCTATAAAACAAACAGACTACCCCAATGAACTATGTGAGAGCCCTAGGATGAAGTAACTCGTGGTCACTGACAAAGACACCTCGTTATTGTATTAATGAAAACCAGTTACCATCTGGTTGGTTTATATTTTAAAGATATCAATGCACCCGGAATGATAGAAAGTCATGAGCATATTGACTGGAGGCGTTATAACCAAAACTTAGGTTGGTCCACTCATTTAATCTCTTTATAGAGTCAAGGTTTATTCAGAGTTATGGTTTCACTTCCATATGAGCATCCTTCCAGCTTATTATGTCCCCTAGTCTAAGATTCTACTTTAATCAAATTGACAACCTCAAGATTCCACCTCAATTAAATTCTCAAACTCAGCATTTCACTTCAATCAAACTTTCAACATCAAACCTCGCACTTTAATTAAACTATCAACTTCAACAAAACTCTTCTCAGTCCAAGTCAAAGCCTAAGAATACAACTCGCACTTTAATTAAACTATCAACTTGAACAAAACTTTTCTCAGTACAAGTCAAAGCCTAAGAATACAACCAAATTAGCTCGACTCAAACATTTTAAAACTTAAACTTTTAAAACATTCAAAACTGAAACCTTTTTAAATTTAGAACTTTTAAGACTTTCAAAACTCAAACCTTTTAAAACTTAATAAAACACTACGTCCTCTTTAAAAATTAATGAGGTAAAAACACATTATACTGCTTGAGTCGTCGATTTATCCCAGTTGAAAGAGACTATCCTTCAATCAAAAAAAATTGTTTACAGTCCAAAAATTAAGGCACTCCTCTTTCACAAAGTCAGTCTTACTAAAGATTTATTTATTTGCAATACTTGGAAACTCGTTCAACTCTATCTTGAAAACTAGCAAGACATGATATTACTGCAATTCAATATAACATTTGTTCCCTTGCATGCTATCAAGGTCAGGCAAAAAAAGTTCGATTTCTTAACTGCACAATCATTGCCCGCAGAAGCTTTTTTAAATGATGACCTACCTAATCAAAGGTCAGGGTATAGTATATTTCTTAGCAGCACATCCATTGTCTGCTGACGACGCTTCTCTAAATGACTACCTACCTGATAAAAAAATCATGACATTGGAAGATCATGATAAACCAAGTTAGGAGTTCTATTTCGACGGTGCTTCATTGCCCAATAATGAAGTCAATTCAAAGTCAGTTATCCCTAGCAAAGAATGAATAGACAATATTTTTAACTGTTGATCGTGGGATGATAAGATTCCCATACTATCTACCAGTGTCGTGTACCAACAATGAGGCAGAGTATGAAGTCCTAATAAATAGCCTGCAGTTAATTATTATGATGGAAATTCAAGAAGTCAAAGTCTTTAGAAATTTAGAGCATGTGATAAATCATTGTTGGAACATATAAGATTTTCAAGCAACGACTTCATCAGTATAGAAAATATCACTTTACACTGAATATCTCATGGCAGCAATACCAAAGTGGATGCTTTGCAAAGTTCTCTAAGGAGATAACTTCCTTGAAAGGGGAGTTTGTGTCAATCAAAGTTCAGGATTGTCGGGTTCACTCACTAATTGTTATGCAGAACATTCATAGACAAAAAATCAAAGGATAGATTTTCATCACTACAGTCGAAGAATCAATTGATTTAAGACAAACATTTGTGGATTACCTACGAGAAGACAAATTACCACAAGAAAAGGGAAAGCTCATCATGTGTTGCAATTTTTCAAATCGTATATCAATTTGGTGTCCCTTAATGAGTCACATAAGATAACATCCCACAATTTAGAAGTACCAAAATAAAAAATTTTGTGAGGCAACACAACATTGATTGGAGGCATTCAGCAATATATTATTTTCAAGCAAATAAACTTATTGAAGCATTCAACAAGACCTTAGCTTGGATTTTGAAGAATAAACTTAAAAACAATAAGCGGCAGTGGCATGAACAACTAGAAGTTTTATCGGCTTATAGAACCACATATCGAACCCCAACTCAATCCACCTTGTTCGTTTTTAGTTTATGGGTCCAGTGGCGTGCTCCCTTTAGAAGTGCAAATCCTCTCACTAACAGTTGCTTCTAGTCTAACTAGCCCTCTAGAACAAAAAAATTGGTTGTTGTTAGAAGAAACCGAAGCAATGGAAGAGATGCATCTATTGGCTCAGAAAAATCTTGCACTTTATAGAGCATGAATGATTAAAACTCACGATAAGTTGGTTCGACCTAGAATATTTCGTGTGGAGGAATTGGTAATAGTCCTGAAAAGACTGATTCTGGCCATCAAAAGATATGTAGTAAATTTGAACCAATGTGACACACCCATTTGCAATAGAGAAAGTATATCAATGAGACGACAAGGGTAAATGTCTGATGCTCCCCATTAATGAATCTTACATGAAGAAATATTATGCATGGTGTTATGTCCAATTAAAAAAAGAAAACTACTTTTGGGATCTTACTAGGAGTTAATCGATCACTGAATCTTTGGATTTTAATGAAAAGTTGAATTGGCAATATTTTGAGATTAAAATCTAACTTGAACAAAATTTTACTCATTCAAATCTCAATTGAACTCGTTCAAATTTCATTGAACCCAACCAAATTTCATTAAACTCAAATTTCAAATTTTCAAAATCTAACACTCTTTTGACTTAATTGAAAAAACTCTAACTTAGAAAGTCTTTCACTTCAATTGGCTAATCAAGTTTAGTTTTTTTTAATTGAAGATTGAAATTTTAAATATTAAAATTGTGATTGAGTTGTGAATGGCATTTAACTCTTTATTCTTATTGCAGGAAAATGTCTCTCGGAAAACTCATCTTGGCTTTCAAAGATAGAGTCAAGTTAACACTTGACCAAAGTTAACTAACAAACAACTCAGTTATCAAGTGAAGCACAGGATTCAAAAACCTGAACATGTTTTGCAATAGCTCGGTTGCGATAGTACCCAAGCCAGAAGTACATGAAAAAAAACCATTGATCGAGTTCTCGAAAAGAGGAGCAGAAGTCTCAACTCAAGTCTATCATTACCAAGCTTACTTTAACCAAGACACAAAGACGAAATAAGAACAAAAGGATAAAAAAATGTACGTCAAGATTGCTAAGGAGACCAAAATTGTAATGGTGGAACGTACACCAACTGTGGAGTACGTACTCATGGAGTTGTTCGAGATAGTCAGAGATAGTAGTTTCAAATATACACTTCCTCCTCCCGTTGAGCCATTACCACAAAAACCAGCACAACCTCCCCATCCATACGCTCATATTGAGAATGTTGATTAATCGGTAAGGAGTAGACAAATGAAAACGCAGAACTTCAAGCATTCTAAGCGATTGAGAGATAGACTGGTCAATATACTAAAAGGGCTACAACTTTACACTAAAGCATTTAGTAACTTGAAACAACAGAAAATTGTCAGCACTACATGTGGATTATGGTTGAAAGGCCGACAGGGCTTATTGAAAAAGCAGACTCATTTGGAACCCAGAATGTGGATGAGAGATAAAGGCAAAACTACCTTATAGTTCAGATGTTGTCATAACTATGAACGAAATCTTCAAGGTCATCCTTCTGGCATCATCCTTAGTGAAGAAATGGATAACTTATCGATGCTATTCAAATACATGATTAAGAGGCACCATCCCGAATTTGTCTAGGTTCATTGCTTTGCTAAAGTATCGGATTCAGTGGAACAATGTCTTGGCTAATAAAGACCGGGTTTTTGAGTCAGTCTCTTCATAATCTCTCATTTTAGCTATTGAATACCCAACAAAACAAAATAATTCTCTCCCTCCCAGTTCATTGACCTCATTTTACCACAGTTGATCTAGCAGGTCAATGTCTTAGCTAGGTCGGTCTAGTGTAGTGTCCAGATGACTACTCTCTAGCGTTGGTCATTGAACACCGCAAGAAAACCTTTAAAAGCCCAAAGTATTATGGTTAACTTCCAAGGTATTGCTTAGCTCTCAGGCTAGATATGAGTTTTTGTGTTTTCTATCATGATCTAAATCACCATATTCACCTCTTCGAGTATTTACCATCATAATATGTTCAGGCTTATTAAAACAACTTCTCTATTGATTAGCTCTCATACTAAATGTGGTCATTATGTCTTCTATCATGATCTAATTACCATAATCACCTATTGGGTTGAATATAAGTTCTTGTGTATTCCATCTTATTACGTTCGGGTCAATCAAATTTCCTCTTTGATTAGCTCTCAGGCTGAATGTGAGTCTCTGTGTTTTCTATCATGATCTAATCACCCTATTCGCCTCTTTAATTGAATGTGAGCCCCTGTGTTTTCCACCATGATGCGTTGGGTCAACCAAATTCCCCTTTGATTAACTTTCAGGCTACATGTGAGTCTCTGTGATTTTTATCTTAATCTAATCATATATTAATCTCTTTAGTTGGATGTGAGTCTATGTATTTCTATCTTAATGTGTTCAGGTAAACCTAAATCCTCAGTATAAGTCTTTAATGGATCCTATCGATAAAAAACACAAAACTCATAAACCCTAACAATTTCAAAAATTCTCCAAACTCATAAACTTTAAAATAATTTTAAAACTTTAAAATCCTCAAAGCTCAAAACTTTTAAACTTTAAAATCCTCAAAAACCCAAATCAAAACATCAAAATCCTCAAAATAACATAAGTCAAAATTTCAAATCCTCATGTTCTGAAACTCAACTCAAATCTTAAATACCAATATCCTAATTTTTAGAGTTAGTTGATCGTCTCAGTCAACGGAAATATGTGTCGTACTTTGCATAATCCACCGCATATATTGTGGTTTCATTTGTTGAACTCACTTTTCAACCAACCTTTTGTCTTAGCATATATCCAATTTCATTAGGACACAAGACCTCCCACCTAGTATCACTAAATAACATAATTGAAATCAAATAAGCTATAACTTGAACTCTACGTAAGCTGAAACTTAAGGTACACCCTAATTTAACCTAAAATTAAATCTAACTGAACAAAAATTGAAATCAACCAAATGAAAATAGAACCAAATATAACCAACTTCATCCATACCTTAAAATTAGGGCCTGTTTCGCGCCGCGGAATAGTTGTAGGGCGTTTTCAAAATGCCGACATTAGTGATTGTTTTCTCCATCTTCACTGCGCTCTGGGATAAGCTGATTTCCTTTTGTATCACACGATCCCCGCGGGTTCGACCTCGAATCCCGTGATTGGAGAATTGTTTGCAGCTCTGCCCTCCTTGCGATTGTGTGCCTGGCGTTATTCGAGGTGTTATTCGCGGTATCATTCACGCGGTTGCGCGACCGAAGTTATTCGTGGTAGTACTTTAGATGTGATTCAAGGTATTATTCGTGCGGTCTCCCATCTGTTCATTCTCGGTTTTATTCGCAGTAATATTCAGTTGTTATTGCGATGTTATTCGCGGTATTATTCACATAGTCGCACGTCTGTTGATTTCCGGTGTTATTTGCGGTTGTTTTCAGGTGTTATTCGCGATGTTATTACTAAATCTCTGGATATTCGCGGTTGTTTTCAGGATCCATATATTCAAGGTATTATTCAGTTGTTATTGCGATGTTATTCAGTGCAATCATCAGTAGGAATGAGGAAGAGGTATTATTCAGTTTTATTCATCACCTAGGGCATGTTTTTTTTTCCAAAAAGGTACTAAATCTCTGAATAATACCAGTGCAATCATCAGCAATAACAACTGAATAATACCGGTGTTATTCGCGGTTGTTTTCAGGTATTATTCACATAGGATCCAGACAACTATTCTAGGTCTTCAAATGCGTCAATATGAATATCTGGATCCTACTGATGATTGCACTGTTCCCCAAAATACTTGAGCCATTTTCGTACTTGCGAGTAGGTGATAGTTTGAATTGAGCTGATTTGGTTCCATTCTTAGGCTTTGATTTTTGTACTCGCTCGTGTTCGGCTCGTTTACACCCCTACTCACATCTTTCCTTTGAGGATTGTATTAGGGTTTTGGCGATGCTTTGGTTGCATCTTGGTCTCCAGGTGGTATTTTTATTCCCTACTCTTACGAATCCTCCCCACACCGCTCCCAAACTATGTTCCCTACTGCTGCAGCCTAGAATAGTTGTCGACGTTGTTCTCCTGCATTTTTTGCATTCCAACCCTTGTTCCATTCACTTCCAATTCTCCCCATATGTTGTTATTGATGTTCCAACCGTGCAAAACCATTCCCAGTACCACCTTGTTGTTGTTCCAGCCACCAGAACCACTTCCCTGCAGTCTAGCTATTGTTCCTAATACCCAAAACCATCCCTAGCATATGTTTCTTTGTTTTCCAGTCAACCTACCACTTTGTTACCACACAGGACAGCAAACAATCATGCTTCGCTATTGTTCTACATCTCTACTCCACTTCCCCACCTTGACACCACCGGTCTAAGCCCTTACAGCCACCGCTCTATAACCACCCTAGCATGATGCGTCATGTTTTTTGTTGTTATTTTTCAATTCCTTGTGTATTCATGACTGTCAATTGGCATTTTCAATAATTATATTTGCTTCCTTAGTGTGGCCTGCGTTAACGCCAGTATCAGAAGTAAACCCAAACTACAATAGGCAAAAAATATTATTACTAAAGAAAGTCAATCGGCAATCACAACTAACACCCGGAAATAGAAAATAACAACACAACACACTGCTAAGATGGATCTCGGGTGGTGATGGTCATTAAGGGGCTCAGAGAGGTGGCAATAAGGTAAGGAAGGAATTTTTGAAATGTGGATTAGGGTGGCAGCGATTATGGGCAGCTAGAACAGCGAGAATGCAAGGGACGGCAGTTCAAACAGCAGCACTTTGTTGTTTGGGAGTGGCAACAGTGAGGGATGAGAGGGATAGGGGCGGCAACAGCCATGTGAAATAGAGGGAAGGCTAGCAGTTGCAAGATTGAAGGGTTGCAAGGTTGGAAAACGGCTGGAAAGGGTAGCAAGGAGGTATGGGAGCTGCAAGAGAGAACAAATGCGTTATCCATAGGGGTGGTTGCAGCAGTTAAGATGAAAGCAGCAGCAAAGGGAAGGTTGCGAGGATGAAAAAGTTGAGAATAAACACCACCTCGGGAACAAGATATAGTCAAAGCACGACTTCGCCCTTAGAGAAGAATCGTCACTTACAGCCAGAGCACCACTCACTCTTGGATATAACCATAGAAGGGAAAACAGAGGGCATCGACAGCTATCATAACAGAAATACAATCAAAAATTGCACTAGAAACACAAAACAACATATATACAATGATAGAAAACCAAGAGAAGGCATCACTCTTATTGAGTGATAACCACGAAAAGGCCTGTCGACTCCTCTAACTTGTACGTGAACCAATCCAAGGTAGTAGTCTTTCCCACCTCCCTCCATGTCCTTCTCTGCGTCAACACCCCTTTATGTAAGCTAAGTGAATCTTACCTCCTTACCCATTACTAATAGATGTCTTGTTGCCAACAATATGGGGAGCCATGAGCATCCGATCTAGTGCGACATCCTTCTTATGATTATTGCACATACCTTATGCATTACATTAAAGGGTAAACTTATGCATTCAAGTATAATAATAAGACAACGAAACGCTTTCCTGTGAAGCTATTAAATAAGTCACCTTCTATAGGACATTATGAACACACATCCACTATTCAACCTAACCTAAACCCCAAGAAAGGTGCAAATGTTGTAGTTGATAATATTGGAGCTCCTACTAAAAGTGGTGATTCTAATTTTGATCTTAGCACTAGTGAGCCTACTTTACCTTTAGTTACATCAAACCTTGAGTTGAGAGGGCGGGATATAATACTTTGAGTGGAGAGAGTAGGATAATATATCCACATTATCTACTTCATGTGAATGAGGTTACACTGAATCCTATTGCCACTACTTTGACAAATACAACACGACAGACTAAATGTCAGGTTCATAACTCTCAAACATACCCATTACAAAAGAAAAATCCCACTAAACATACAAAGTCAAAAAAATAGGCATTTGAATTGTAAAGAAAAGGCTTTCTTTAAAAGAGTTCAATTCCAAGTACAATTCATATTGTCTTGAATCAAAAGATGTGAATGGATAATAGAGCAATCAATTAAAAAGACCATCAATTTTAGGATTTTCAAGCCCATGCTCAATAATATACTAGATCTAATCGCAAATGCCAATCAAATTTTAAAAATTTATCTTAAAAATGATTATCCCTAAGTTAGAATAAGAGCTTGAGAAGAATAAAAATTGCATTTCAAACCCCAAATGGTCTATCAAAAAGATTATAATGCCATTTACCCTTTCCAATGCCCAGTATCATTATGAGATTGATGAAAATTAACCTTAAGTCCTACATATGAAAGTTTTGATGATATATTTTGACAACCTACTAATATTTTGCACTAATGAGAGAAAACACTTGAAGCATCTTAGGATAGTCTTTGAAAATTTTAAGAAAGAAAATCTATACATCGATTTGAAAATTTCTTCCAGTGAAAATAAGTAAATTTTCGAGATTCATTAGTTTACACTGCCATAAATTGAATCCCTCATAGGTGAAGACAATTTTGAATCTGCCTTCTTTTAGCACTTTTGCTAAAATTTGGAGTTTTCATGGCTTAGCCACCTTTATAAAAGGAAAATCAAAAAAATTTGTATTGTAGTTGCTTGCTCCTATCATTGACGACTTGGCAAAGAAGTTTTGTTAGACCCAAATTGCATAAAAGGCTTTTAAAAAATTCAAAATCTCTTCAAATTTACCCCAATCCTTATACTTCCTCATTTTTCTAGGGCTTTTAAAGTGGCATGAGATGCCTAGCTTGGTATAGGTCATCCTGAGCCAAAAAAACCACCTTATAGCATCCATCAGTGAAATATTGAATGAAGTAGAACAAAGGTACTACATATAATAAAAAATTTATTTCGCTATACAATAACTCAAACATTGTAGATATTACCTTTTGCACAAAAAAATTTATCCTTGGCTCTGACCAACATGTCTTGAATTTTAGAACTATCTGAAGGGATTTCAATTGAAAGCATAACAAGTGGGTTGAATTCTTACCAAACTATTCATTCATACTCAAGCATAAACATAGAATAGAGAATAAACTAATGAATGCTCTGTCAAAATTGAATTGGTATTATCATCTTTATAGCTTCAAATTCATAGATTATATAGACATAACAAAATGATTATCTAGTATATCTTGATTTCCATTTGATCATTTTTGTCATAGCTAGGCCATTATCTCTAGAAGATTCTTTCAGGTCCTTAATGGGTACTTATATAAAAGAAAACAAATGTGTATCCTTATGTACTATCTTATGGAATTTCTTATTGTGGAGTTACATTTGGAGGTAGTACACACTATTTGGTAAGGATAAAACTATAGAATTGATAAAGAATAGGTTCCACTAGCCTTCATTGAAGAGAAAGAAAGGTGAACAAAGAAAAGTACCCTAGTATTTCACCTACAAACAAACAAAAGCCATTAAACAAAATTCAAAAAAAAAATTGCATTGTAAGAGGACTATAAAAATTGGGAGAATATGGATTTTATATCGAAATTACACGAGAATACTATAGGAATGAGAGTGTATTCATTGTTGTGATCAATTTTATTAAAAATGACAAATTTTTGCCTTTTCTCTAAAAGCAATGATACATCTCATGTGGCAAGGCTATTCTTTAAATGGATAGTTCAACTGCATGGCCTTACTCAAATATAATGTTTGATAGAGATGTTAGATTTGTATCTTATTTTTGGAAGGCACTTTGGAAATTATTGGAAACCAAGTTGATGTTTTCTTCTCCCTTCCTCAGACCAATGAATAGATTTGCATGATTCAAAGAACTTTATGAAATCTGCACCCACCCACCTTTGACTTTGTATATGATAATATCTCAACCATGATAAAGAGCCCACACTTCGGAAAATGTGTAATCAAAATCCTAAGACGCTTGTTGATGTGCCATGCATTCCATCCGATGCATCTTTTAAATTTCATATTTTTAATTGCCAATGATTTTCAAAGCATTCAGATTGAAGAAGATCAAAAAATGAGAAGGTATGCTAAGCAAGCTGAAAGGATAAATAGCCCTTCAATCAGAGAAAGTAAATAGGGCAATTATGTATTAATAATCATTAGACTTTAAGAGATATCAATCAATATGATATAATTCTCAAGCATGTTGTCCATTCAAATTTCTTACAAAATGAAACTAATTCATGTCACCTTGATTTGTCTATTGACATATTCATTAATCCATTTGTTAACAATTGGATATCTTATCATATAATAGACCAGCCTCTAAATGTTCAGCCTAACAGCCCTATAGAAGATAATACACATCAATTGCAAATATCTTTTCAACCCACTTTCACCAGGGATATTAATCAACATAGACAAAGCAAAGCATCTTTAGGAAAAAGTGCAGCACAATTTTTTGATCAAATGAAAAGACAAGCCAATTAAAATTCTTGGTTAACAAGAAAGGGTTCCAAAAAATTGCTTCAAGACATGTAGAAAACTAATTAAATTTAAATTTTACAAAGCGAGGTTCGAATGGGGTCAAGAAATTTGATGTAGAACATTAGGGAATCAAGCTAGAAGGGGACCCGCGAAAAAAAGAATGATAGAGAAGAACCAAAAGAGCAATAAAGAGGACCACATTGACCAATCACAAGGCTTTAGGCTAAAGCACAATAAATTCAAAATATATATATATATGCGTAGCTCACAAATGAATTATGTTTTAACTTAGTGTGATTTTATTGTTCTCAAAAAGGACTTAAGGTTTTGAACTTCAAAAATTTTAATTCATTATTTATGTATTTCTTTAGATAGGAAGGGATTTGGCCTTGGAAACATTGGCACTACATGGAATTGTGAAGACATAATGTCTCCATGCAATGCAGCCAACCCTTTTTTTCCCTTCAATTCCATTTTCAAACTATTGCTACTGAAAATGATAGTGGTAGGTTTCGTGCAGCTCTCTTTATAGAATAAAAAAAGGTCTTGGATTTGATTGAAAAATAAAATTGGAATTGTTTCTAAGGGTTTAGGCTTGGTGGCCAGTCCCCCTCTCCTAACTTATCTTGGTGGGAGGCTACTCATCTTATTCCATTCTGTAAGTAAGTTTACATTATTCATATTATTATTATCTAAGTGTTCTCCCATCTCCCCTATACCTCTCAACAATGTCTACAAGCCTCCATCCTTTACTCAAACGCTTTCAATGTAAAAGGAACAAAACCACACTTGGCTCTATTTACCTCATCATCAGGGAACAACCTCCATACTACTCAAGATACTTTAATATCATCTTCAAATCACATCTTTAAATCATATGCTAACCTCCGCAACCATTTCCAACCTTCACTCATCCCTTTTTCTCCCTCACAAAATCTCAAACTAGAACTATCCCGGCTCAAAGTCTCCAAGGCAACCTAGTTATGCAACCTCTTGACCACCACCACCACATCAATCCTCCACCTCTCCCCCACACTACCACAACCCTTAGACATTCAAAATAGCTCCCATCAATACTTTGTCAACCACCTAAAGCCCAAAAACTTCATAACAACCCCAACAGCAAAAATTCCATAAAGATTTTTTTGCTTCGTGTACTACAACAAGGCTCGGCATAAATAGAAAAAATTTTAAAAGCTTGATGATAAACATAAAAAAAAAAAAAGGGCAACAATGCGGACAAGCAAAAGTACAAAAACATGTATATATACCACGAATAGAAGAAGGCAACAACAAAAAAGCATCCGTTAAGTTCACCATGCAATAAACAGAAAATTTAAAAAACTTAGAAGTTACAAAACTTGGAAGTTAAAAAACTTACATCACTAGAAAATACTCCCAATAATATGTAGTTCTCAAACATTCTCAGGTACCGCATCATCTTCTTACGCCTTTAAAGTCTCATAGATGCCCAATTTTAACTGCTGGGGTATTGAATCAAGAGCTACAAACCATATTATTTTAACGCTTCGGATTTTCGGAACGGGCTAGCGCTGGTTCTGTGTTATTAACTGGTGTGACAGAGCGATGACGGAGCGTAAGAGTCGAAGCGAGCATTGAAGCAAAGAGGGAATCTTGCAGAGAAAGACAGCGGGGTAGGGCGAGGGGGAGGGGAGGGGAGGGGGAGGGGGAGAACGGAGCTAGCGTGAATGACGGAACATAGCGATCTCAACGAACAGGAGTTGAGCAGGCAACGTTCCGATTAGGGTTTGAGCGCGTGCGTACAAGAAATTGTGCCAGCTGGATTTGAATGCCGACTCAGTTCGAATTCAATTTTAACTAAAACTTTATATTTCAGTTTATACAAATTTAAATATTATAATGAGTGAAAATTCTGATAAATTAAGATGATTTTCATACATTCTTAGAAAATCATTTTGATCCACATAATCTTAACAAATATTTGAATGGGAAGTTTCCAAATTAAAATTTAGAATTACTTATGGTTTAATTTATGATCAAATGAAGTGTTTCGGTGAAACGAATCAAACAACATAAAATTTGGTCAAATTTGGTTCATAGTGAGTCCATGTCAAGCACTTGAAGCATAAAGAAACTATGGAATATGCTTCGAGGAAACAAATGATCTCCAAATTTTGATAAGGTCAAAGTCAAACTAATCGTCTTAACGAGATGAATTCAACTAAATCATGATCACATAATTCTAAAATTATTAAGACATTTAAATACTCATAAAACTACATATAATCAAGGCAATCATATTGGGTTTGTTGATGGAGTTGTCTGGATTCATATTGTTGAATCTTATTTTGTTTGTGAATTACGGCCAAATAATAGTGCAAAATAAGGAGAGAGAGACAGAAAGAATGAATAGCAATTTGTCGAAATAAAAATGTCTTATGTTCTTAAAATATTTCCCTTATTTATAGAGATGGTGCATAATGATGATATTATATTGTTGTCCTTGCTTTAAAGAGGTCTGTACTGGGATATTTTTAGTATTTTATGTGTATAAACTTGTCGTTCGTTACTTTTTGGATCAGTGGTCTCAGTTTTTTTATGTAAGGATTTATGAAGTTGACACTACTACAGCGCCAAAAATTTGATCATTGTATGAAAAGTAAGTTGTGTAAAATATATATAATTATAGGTAATTAATAATGAGATTCTACGCAAGTATACGTATCGTTATGAAATAATAATGGACTTTCTATTTAAGCCCCAAATATCGAACCCACGGGGAAGGTGTAAGCTAGCAATGATAAATTTTAACAATAAATTAACAGAAAATCAAACGAAATCACTATCACTAATTTCAAATGTTGAGATATTAACCAAACTAAATTACTTAGTTATTAGCAAAACATAAATACAATTTTTGAATAATAACTACTAATCTACTAATTATGTTTATGTAATGAAGACTTCTTATGTGAAAAAAATCATTTCCACTACAATGAAATTCTGGTGAAATTAGATGACATAAAGGTTTACAAAATGTATTGTGTCAAATAGAAGCAATTTTAATTACCTACCCTGATACAGTGCATAGTAAATCATTGGTTAATCTTAGGTTTAGTCCATAAATCTGTAGATAGGCTAGGAGGATATCGGTTTCCACTTCAGAGCTCACACTTTCCTTCACCTGAAGGCTAACTCTCGCTTTAGTTTTTAAACATTAAGAACAAATTGAGGATTTTAGTCTGTCACCCTAAAGATTCTTCAATTCTACACCCAACAAAGAATATTTTCATATTTATTTGCACTTAAGTTCATGAATGAATTTCTTCTTCATGAAATCAAATGTGATCCTCACTTTATTGTAGAACGTATACTCCATTTTCAGGATCATATGTTTCACAATTTATTTTAACAAATCAATTGGTCAAATTAAAAAGTAAATTAAGTTCGGAGTTGAAAAATCATCACAAATTATTTTATTTTTTAATTATGACACATTCATATTATCTCTTCATTTCTCCAAATCTCAGAGTATAGGGAAAGATAGAGAAAACTACTTAGACTTCATGAGAAAGATACGATAAAACACAAATTTCATATATAAAAGAAAGTTCATACAACACTAAATAAGCAAACAAACTTATCTGGAATTCTTACTCAAAGCAAATCATTTGTAGCATATCCTTAGAAATGCAAGAGGAAGAACTCTCTCACTTTTCTCTGTCTCCAACACTCTTACAGAAAGTTTCACAATAAATCTCACTACAAAAACTTTAAACTATGAAAGCAAAATTATTAATTGACTCCAATATGTGGTGGAATGAAGATGGATTTGGAAATGTGGAGTGGTGGAAAGTTGTAGAACGAAAAATGAACGTAGATGAGCCCCTTTTCTGATGAAATTCGGCCCCAAATAAAGCCCAAGGTCGGTTCTCCAAGAGGTACCTCCAAAAAATCTTCAAAAATCATCCAAATACATCGAACCTTCTAGAAACGGGGTCTGAACCGCCTTTGGCGCCGTCTGCGCTGAGTAAAAATCCTCCAACTTTATGTTCTTCTGCGTCGTTGGCGCTGACCATGGCACTGTCGACGCTGAGTATTTCCTCAAAAACGTCATTTTGAATCCTAATTTCATCTTTTTTGCTTCTTTTTTCTTTAAGTCCTAAAAATCAACAACTTGCAAGAAAATATCAAAATATCTTCCATTAAAGTGCAATATCACAAAAAAAGGGATAAAATATGGGTCTAAAAATGCATATATTTCCAGTGTATCAATCAGCTGAGAAAGCTTAATTAGTTTTTGGTCGAAAAGGTTAACTCGGTCCTCTAAGCTTAGCTCGGTATGTTGAACTTGATCTGTATGGATCGGTTCAATCGTCTGAGTTTGGCCAGTATGGATACGTTAATACGGCTCAATTGTCTATCTTTAACCTCTCACGAGGAACCTTTAGGTGTCCATGACATGTTTGAAGATGTAGGAAATTGGATGTTCCCTTGGACCAGCTCCGCTGTCATGGTGGCTTGAAAACTCTTGTCTCGTCTCTAGACGAGTGGCTATTTTTTATATCGTTTAGTAGCCTTTGGTCTGCCTCATTGTTTAATCTGCTTTGGCCTTTTGTTGTCATGGCTAGAACATCTTCAATCTATCTGTAAGTATGTCTCATGATCTTCTATTAGTGGACCCATATTCATTGCACTCTTTATGTATGGACATTAAATCTCATTAGAATCAGCGTTGGCTTATTTCTAATGTACTTATTTTCTATTACAGATTCACCTACTTTTCTGAAACAGTTTTGTGATAATAATAGAAGAATTAAATGCAAAATTATACTTTATGTATTATTGAATTGATGGATCAATAATTGAACTCTCTTGATTAGACACCTTTAATTATTATAAATAAGGTGTGATGGAACTCTTTCTCATTCCCTATATGCTGAGAGACTCCTCTTGTATAAGAGGCAACCTCGATTGGTGTATGAATCAGCTGAAGCGGTGACCAACTCCCTTGTAAAATATTTTATCTCTAACTAATTTTTGACTGCTTTGTAATTTCAAGGTCTTTTTTGGAATAAATTTAATTTTTCACTCTTGTTTTTTTTATTGGTATGACCCCTCTATCAGTTCATTTTGAAAACCACTATAGAGTTTTGTTTTTACTCCTACGCCATCATTCAACTTCCCTCGTTTTCATATATATAAAAGATGTGAGGATGTTGACGTTACGCTTTATTTTGCCTTTTTTCATTCTTATCATTCTCTCAATCCTTTGCTCGTGCTCTACTTTAATGGCTCTAAAATATTATCTGAATGTCTTTGGGTTGGTTAAGCTAAACAATTGATCATGGATGACTCAGAGAGAGGTGGTTAAATTGCAAGAGACTTGCATCTTTGATCCCACCATCAAGCTTTTGTTTGCTAGTGAGAATGACAGAGCCACCTCCCTAAATGATGACGACCTCATTTTTTTATAAAGATCAATTTTGCTTTGGCCTTTGATTGCCCTTATGGCGTCATCACATTATGGTGTCATCCCTACTCAAATAATGCCTAACTCCATAGTCGTTATAATGACCATTGTCTTCTTCTACCCCCGGTTAAGGTTCTCGTAGTCTAGTGAACTTTTTTATTATTTATTCTTATTATTGGTTGGCTCAGAAGTTGTGCAATTTGCTTTAATAAGGAAATTATAGTTTGTTAATGATAGAAAATAACAGGACTTGAGGTTTCATTTCTACCTAGAATCTTCCTATCGAAGGTGGCACATCTAGACAACCCTATTTGGTGAAGCTCTAGCAAACGCAAAGAAGAAAGTGTCGATGAGAGTATTGACGAAAGCCAATGATGTCGATAGGCGTCAGCTATCAGTCCATCAATATCTTGATATGGTAATTGTCAACCAAGTGCTTCAGTCGAATGCTTTAAATTAAATAATTGTGTATAACTGAAAAGGTTCTAATGCTTTCAAGGTTGAGAATGAGGTAGTCTTCGTTGCTCAAGTGGCCAATAAGAAGACACAATTGATTGCTTGCACTAAAGTTTCTCACAATGAAACTATCCAAGCAGTGAAGGCACCGACATGCATGGTAGTTCTAGTTGAAGAAAACCTAGAATGTGTTTAACTTCTTTATTTTATTTCTGATTCAACTATTATTTTTTGAAGAATTGAACAAGCATGCTAATCTTTATTGAAAGGTCTACATTTTTGGCATCTACTAAGAGTTTTTTATCTGCCAAATGTTCTTTGGGCACACAACAACAAGAGGTTGATATGAGAGCTAGCCCGGTAAAGTTGAGTTAATGCAAACTTTAGCAGAAAGACAAGAAGCAGGATCTGCCACCCCTCAATTGAGCACCTTGACAGAAAATTAGTCACCCTACTTTTGTTGGCCTAGTAGGATCTCCCTAAAAGGTTCAACCCTAGCCACCCAATTATGAAGAGGAGTGTAATCATGCTAGAAAAGAAAAGGAATGGGTGCCCATTGAGATGGATTTTGATGGAAAACGTGGACACAAAGGTAAGTACTAGCTTGGATGGTAGTTTTGTATTGATCAATATTTAGAATAATTAGTTTCTTGATTCCTCAAGAATGTCTCGCTACCCTCCGGTGATAACCTACATCATTTGGTCTTCTGTCTATTAAAACACCCTTAGGGAACTTAATGTACCAGTCATACGTTGAGTGACTTATAAATATCATTTAATGGCCTAGGAAGCTTCTCATCTCTTGTCAACTATCCTTCTTAAGGAATGCAAGAGTGACTGGAGATCAAGCGAAAGTTGGCAGCAGCTAAAGAGAAGGTGAAGGCAACTAAGAGAGCGGTACTCATATAGTCAAGTTGCTTTCAACTACCCAATGGAAGAACTGAGCCATCAAAGAATGGATTTCAATGATATGTCTTGGTCAAAAGAGGAATTAGAAACCCATGAGGTTAAAAAGTTAAGACAACACCAAACTAGCTAAAAGACAACTAATAAATACTTAAAAGATCTTGGTTTGTTGATCAATATTTTAATTACATCTTTTTAATTATCCTGATATTTTTTTCCATACAGTTAGAAGCTGCTAAGTCTGAAATCTTTTTATTGAAACATTAAGATTAATCTTTTCTAAATGATATTTTTCCTCTATTAAAAGAATTTTTTATAAGCAAATTAAATTAATCAAAATTCCTAACAAGGGTTACCACATTAACATTTTATGTCTTTTACTAACTTATTTGAACTACTCTCAAACTCACAAAATGATATATACTTTCCCCCAAAATTGTTTTTTTTTTCATAACATATGTAACATGCAGATAAAAGTAAATATGAGTACAACAAGTAAATGCAAAAAATAGTAAATACATGAGTAGTCACAATAATCTCATAATATAAATATGTAAAATGTGTAGTGATGCATGCATCAGAATAGGTACAAAAGTATAGATAAAGTAAAAATTTGGTTCTCGACTCCTATCCTACCATCTAGAACTAACTACTTCGTAGAGGACAAGACTCAAAACTAATCAAACTAAAAAATTAAAGCAATTTTCAAATTAATTTTCAAAGCAAATTTCAACATAAATTTTAAAACAAATTTTGAAACAAATGTATAAAGTAATAATGTGCTTAACACATCAAAAAACACTTAGGTTGCTTCATGAGATAGTGTTTTGTTTAACATCCTCAGCCCGATGAAAAAGGCTTCCTCCAGGATCAGAATTCCAATTTAGTAATCCTCAATCTATCACCCAATCTTTTTTTTATCCTAAAGTTTTCACTAAATCCTATAATTTCAATTTTTCTTGCAATATTTGCCTTCAGTTTGATAGCAGCCTTCCAGAGAGTATGTAGGGGGGTTTATTCAGATGATCATTTCTAAGAGTATTTTCTAAATCCATAATCCTCCCAATGAATTCTCCTTCTCAAATATCATGGCTTTCCTCACAACAAGAAAAATTTTCCAAAAAAATAATTCAAGGTCTGCTAAATTTTGGGTTTGGTTCTCCCTGGGTTTTCAAGTTTCTAGATCTAATTCTACTGGTCACTCTCCTGCCTAGGGTTGTTTTCCAATTCTTACCCTTAGGGCATTCCTATATGTGATACTATAGGCACGAGGTGCCTCAAAGAAAAGAGCACAATCCTCCTCAGTTACTGTCTAACTAAAACCATCCGAATTAGACTACTCTTCATGGACTAACTCTTCAGATTCAAAATTATGGCAATTCATTACCCCTGGTGTCTTTTGAGTTTCTAGGCTAACTAATAGCTCAATTTGATTTTCTAAACTTCTTAATGTGGTAGTTTGGCTTTGTAATTCATTTAATAAATTTATTATCAATTCATTCAAATTTTCATTTTTTTCAAGGTAGTCACTATCTTTTTTATTTTAAAATTCTACAAGATTTGTTTGGGGGCTCCACCAGTGCTCCTTTTCTACACTCGAGTCATTACAAGTCCAATTAAAGTTTTGGTAACGTGACCAACTAGGGTTGTAGGTGTTGGAATATGGGTCATCAAACCTAGTTCTTATGGCAAGGTGTTCAAAATTCATGTGACAACTAGCCATCAAAGAGTTGGCATACTCTTGAAACGTCGTAAATTGGTTTTACTAAAGGTTTGCATTCTACAATTTTTTGCTTTTTAGATTTTTTATTTTTTTCAGCTTTTTCTTTTTTCTTAGCCCCTGCAAGAAAACACAACAAAAATAAAAGTGCAAATAAATATAAAATAATAGAGAAAAAATAAAAATTTTAAACCAAGATTCTCGGCAGTTTAACTTAAGTTCTCCTAAAATCAAAGCTCTTCTTAACACTTCTTCCCAGCAACAATGCCAAAAAAACAATGTGCCAAAAAGTTACCGCTGAGTAAGTAGGCCGCACAATGCAAGTTTAAGTGTCAAGTAATATGTTGTTTAAGAGTTCGCGTGTTGATCCTATAAGAAAAAGTTTATCAATTATTCCTCTGAAAAAATCTATAATTTATTAATCTTATGAACCTAACTTGGTGTGATCTCAAAAGGTGTTCAAATCCTAAATTGATAACATAAAATAAATCAAATCGTAGACAATAGAAGACAAAAGGCAAAGTAAAATCTCAGTTCTTCAATTGTGATGAGGTTGGTGCCACTGTGATTCACGTATCGCGGTGGTTTGTGGTGTTCCGAAGTGTTTTCTTATGTGGTAGTTTTCAACCTGAAATAAGTTTCATCTTATGTCTGTGTCTAGGTCAAAAGAGGAATTAGAGCCCCATGAGATTAAATTTTAGTTAACATATTGATGTTTCTCAAGACCTTTCTAATCCCAAATAAAGTTTATATAAACCTACTGTAATATGTATTTCCTCTCAGGATCTTATGGTTAAACTTTTTGCTCTACTATGAAATGGTTAGAGGTCATAAATTCATGAAATATTTTAAAATCGTAGTTGACAATACTGGGAGTAAATGAAATCTAGAGGTTAACTAACAACATATGGCCATGAAAGCGTGAAAAAATATTTACAAGGATAAGATTTCTGAAAACTATGATAACACCAATAACCCTATATCACAGAAACACGAAGAATAGTTTAACCACACATTTTTAAGAAAACTATAATCAAGAAAGTAATGCAGAACTTCATTTCAAGACATAAGGAAATGTTAAAATTATAATAAAAGCTTGTCTCCTCCACAATAGTAAAATCTCTCCCTCTCATTCAAAACTCCCTCAAAAAATCATAAGACAAAGTTGTGGAAACGCAACCCCTAAAGGTTTCAACCCAATAAGAAGAAGACAATTTAAGGTAAGAGCTTCCTATAATCAAAATCTCTCCTTTTCTTAGCTTCCATCCATCTCAGTTCTCCTCATCTTTCAAAAGATGGCATAAGAACCATTTTTATAGAATAATCCTTGAATTGGATTAGCAAATTTTTTTCCAAAATATATTTCTGCTTTGTTGGCATGGTCCTAGCCTTTAATATTGGGTGGTACGGTCACGTGTGATCTTGGCATGGTCACACATCTTCCATGCGTATTCAGGCCGCTTTAGAACATTTTTTAATTGGTTTTTTTATTTCAAAATACATGTATCTAACACCTGTAACCTGCACAGTAGGAAAACAAAAACATTTCTCAAGTGTAAATCTATGATAAATCAGTGAGAATAACAAATAAACTATAGAGTAAAATGCAGGTGAAATCACGTAAAATTGTGGGTCTCTCTTATGTGATTTTTAGACCATAAATTTATTTTTCATTGTCAGTTATGTGGCATGAATGGAACTACCACTGATGGGTTGAATTATGTTCGCTAAGTGTCTGTCAATTTTTAACGATCCCTCTCATGAACTTCATCATATGAATAAACAAATATATATATATGTATACTTCATTCACTTCATTCATGTTTACTGAGTTCGACTTTATATATGCTTAAGAATATAAGTATTTAATACTGCTGATAAAAGGTTTAATTCCTCAGCAACTGTACCAAAATCTTAATAACAGTTATAGATTCGATAAATATGGATGAAATAAATATTCAATAATTGCAAAATCACACTTATCAACGCAAGTATATGTATCACTCAAGTAATATAAGGCTCTAATGGAGTTCTAGATATCGATCCCACAGGGAATAAGATTAGAACTACGAACTAAGGTTTTAGAAAAGTAATCACAACAATGAAGTTCAATTTGCTTATTTGTCACTAATAGGCAATTGAAATAAATATATAATTTTAATAACTATTAAATAACTAATTTTACTAATGAAAGTTCAAATGTGATATTCAATATATAAGAAAACACCCTTCTCCTTGTCAAGAAATTATAGTGAATGGTTAAAGTGAATTAGTTCAAATTATACTATGATAAATAGGAGCATAATTATTCTTTAACCTTTAGTACAGACATAAAGAACATTGACTAATTCTATGCTTGTTTACTGAATCTACAGCTAAGTTGGGAGGATACCGACTCTCACTTCGGACCCACGTTCCCCTCACCTGAGGGCTAACATCTACACTTCAGCACCCAAACGATAGGACCAAATTGAGGATTTTAGTCTGTCACTCTAAAATCTCCAATTCTATGCTTGATAATTTTATTTCCCTATTTATTTGCACCCAACTTCCAAGGGATTTGATCTCCCTGAATCTTGGAAGTAATCTTCACTTTAGTTGTAAAACTCAACATATTTAACAAATCAATTGGTCAGATTGAAAGTAAATTAAGATCGAAGTGAAAAGATCATCACAATTTCTTAAACATTTTCATAGTTTCACCATTTCACAAATCTCAAGACAATGAGAAAGACAGAGAAAACTACTCAAATCTCATGGAGAAAACACAACGAAACTCGAAATTCATATATAAAATCAAAATCATACAAACTACAACAATAAATAAACTCATCTCTAATTTCTCCCTAAGAAAACTCCTCGAAATTTCTCTGAATCTCTTTCTTTCTTTACAGCACACAGAATTCCTCTTCGAAGCGGCAAGGAGGAAGAAATCTCCCACTTTCCCTCCACTTTTACAATCTCTAAAAGAATTCCTCACAATTTAGACACTCTAGTAAACTTTCTACACACTAATGGAACCTTTCTAACCTCTAGGACCTCTTTAATTTTCGGCCAAAATCTTCTTTTAAAGGTGTAGATGAGCTTTCCCAAGAGTTGTCTAAACATCCCTTCAAAATTTGTCCTCATCCAAAGCCTAGTTGGTCATAACCGTCGAGCTCGCTGTCGGCAGCCTCGAGGGCGCCGTCGGCGGACCTTCTTAATGAATTAATTCTGGAGTCTCGGGAAAATCTCGCCGTCAGCGGGGTCGATGGTCGTCGGCGCCCTAGTTCAATTCTTCACATTTTGGTCCTTTTTGCTCCAAATTCGTTCTTTTTCGCATTTTTTTGCTCCAATGACCCTATTTCATCATTCCTGCAACAAAACATAAAAAATATCTTTCTTTAAAGTGCAATATCATCAAAAATAGTATAAAATAGGTATAAAAATCTCAACATATTTTCCTTTGGTCATTTACATAACTAATAATAAAATACAGGGGTTTAAATGATAACACGATTCTATTATAGAGATATAAACTTTTTCCCAAGTTTGAAATATCTTCAAGTTGTTTCCACTCCATGTCTAAGGTACTCATTTTCCCATGTAAATCGTTAGTTTATACAATTCGAGGGTAACCCACTTAACGATGATGAATGGCTCGATTCAAATTTGGTTAACCATTCTCATAGCTTGTCCTTGTGCAGCTAGGTGAGTTTTCATTGGCACAAGATCTCTAATGATGAATGTCTTCTCTTGAATGTATTTATTATAGTAATGAGATATCTGCCTATTCGTGTATTCATCTTTGAGGGTTGGGGTGGCTCATTTCTCTTCTATAAGGTCGAGTGTGAGCATTACTCCTTCATCATTCATTTTATGTTACTCATATAAGTTTGCTTAAATGTGAGGTTATCACTGTCCTCTGAATGTGATGGTTATATTTGTGTGATAACATTGCATCTATCCTATGTGATTGCATGAATGGTGTTTTCTCGGTCATCATGGAATTTGTCGTTCGGATTTACCATAGAACAAACGGTAAGATATCAACCCAATTTTTTTGAGCTCTTTCAATTTTCTTCCTTAATAGGTTTATGATGATTTTGTTTGCTACTTCTACTTTCCCATTCATTTGAGAATGATGGATAAACACAAAATTCAAATTGATCCCTAGCTTTTGCAAAAATCCTTTACCCCTTGGTTGGTAAATTATGTTTCATTGTATGCAATGCTTATGAATGGTAGCCCATGCCAACATATTAGATCAGTCAATATGAATTTTTAAATGACAACTGCAGTGATCCGAGCAAGTGGCTTGGCCTTAATTCACTTAGAGAGATAATCCATAACAACAAGTAAGAATTTTTGCTAGTCTCATAATGAGGGAAAAGGCCTAGGAATATCAAGTTCCAAGATGAAGAAAGACTATGAGCTCATAATGAGCTACAATTTATGAGTTAGTTGGTGTGTAACGACATATACTTTTTGACATTATTTAGACCTCCTTAAGAATCTTTTGGTATCTATTTGCAGTGTCGGCCATAAATATACCTAACACTGTACTCGATGAGCCAAATCTCCCCCTAGAAATGACTTATGCATTCTCTTGAGTTTACCTCCAAAAGGACATCCTCTACCTCAACTTCTTTGATGCTCCTCAGTTAAAATGAGGTCACTGACCTTTTAAAAATTTTCCTTCGATCGCAAGCTATTGGGTTACCTTAGTCTTGAAACATTACATATAAACCACTTCCTTTGAGACCTTCCCAATCTCAAAATATAGGATGTATGGGTCTATCCAACTCTTTCACCCTTTAGTTCCTAACTCCATCACCTCAACTTTTTTTGTAGTCAGTAAAACGAGCTTTTGGGGTGTCCCCTACCCTAAACAGATGTACTTTCATAGAATTACTACTACTTGATTGTTTTCTCAAAAAAACAGGTTCGATCTTTTATCCATCAAACTTTCCCATCTCCATTTTAGCTTTTTTAAGGTATTTAATCATCATCTCATCTCAAACTTTGAACTGCACAGTTTCTTGATTGACCCAACTACAAGTTATATTTTACTAGGAGATGTTGTATGACCATTTCATAGGTGAACCGTAGACTAGCAGTTAGATCTTCATACTTGGCTTGATTTTTAGTGACTTCAAATCTCACTTCTATACAGTTGTACAGATGATCCTCATTTAGATTTGTTAAAGTGAGACCAAGCCCCACATCAATTTAGTTAGACACTTCATCAATATGTAAGACTCGGGTATGGTCTTTGTTTGTCATTTCTTCACCAAGTTTGCTCGACTTAAAAAAATCAGCCAAGAAATCAATTATGGCTCATGCTTCGATAGTAGTCTAGGGCACATAATAGAGATCATACTCATTGATTTCTACTCCCTATTTGATAAGTTAATCTGAGTGTTCTAATCTAGTGAGGATAATTTTGAGTTGGTGCCTAGTAATGATTCTGACTAGATGTATTAAGAAATATGAGTGAAGCCCATGGGAAGAAATGATAAGAGAAAATATTCATTTTTCCATAATTGGATACCTGAGCTTAATGTCTTGGAGGATTCGATTGACATTATAGGCTGGAAACTGCTTCCTTAGCTCCTGTAAGAGTAAAATTGAGTTGATGGCTTCAAGTTTGACCCTCAATTATAAGGAGAGTTCTTCATTCCACTTTGGGTATTGCATGAGCGATGGGGACATGAGGAAAACTTTTAATTACTTGAATGCTTATGCACATTCATCTGACTAAACAAAGTTCTTTACTCACCTTATTATTTTGAAAAAAAATAATCCACTTTTTGATTTTGACATAAACTGGCTCGGGTCTACTATCCAATAGGACAGATTTTGAACTTAGTATTTTATGGAGATGACATTTTGGTTGTGCCTGAACCTTTTTTGGATTAGCTTTTTATCCCTCTAGGGTTAGCAGATAGCCTAAAAATTTTCTTATGGATGCTTTGAAAGTTCACTCAAGAGGATTAAGCTCCATGGACGTTTTAATTTTTACTAGGATATTATCCATATATACTTCAACATTTTTTTCCTTTCTTTTTTTGTAAGAACTACATCCATCATTCATCATTTAGTATTTCCAACATTTTTAAGCCCAAAGGGAATCATATTATAGCAATACACTCCCTCATTAGTGATGAATAAAGTTTTTTAGCATCAGTTAGAGGCATCATGATCTGGTGGTAGTCAAAGAGGGCTTCAAGGAAGCTCATCACTGAATGGTTGATTGCTGCATCCACGAGCATGTTGATTTGTAGCAGAGGGTAGTTGTAATTCAAGTAATCAGAGTTTAGATTAATGAAGTCAACACACATCCTTTAATTATTATTTGATTTTTACACCATGATAAATTTTTACACCCATGTTAGTTACTATACCTCTTAAATGTACCAGCCTCCAGTAGCTTCTAAACATCCTCCCGGATAGGCTCGACAAGAAAAAATGGCTGGCATCTTTATCTTCTCATTCATTAATCTGGTTGTTGGGTTTATGTTTAGGCAATGACATGCAATGTCAATCAGTATATCAAGCATCCCAGTGATAGACTAGATAAATAAATCTCGATAGATTTGAAGGGTGTTGACTAGTGCCTCTTTTTATCTTGGATTAAAATTTTTACCTAGTATAAAAAAAATTACTAGTGTTGCCTTCAATCATCCAGATTTGATGGGTAGTCTCACTTATTTAGAGACCACCTTCTCATAGGTTGTCAAGCTCGAGAGGTTCCTATTGAAAGCTTCCAACCGTATGGAGGTAATAGGTTGGAGACTGCTCGAAATCACCATGGACAATGATTACCTTCATGTTGCCTCAGAACTTCATAGCTACATGGTAGGCAAAAGTGATGACCGTTAGGAATTAAGTAATGGATGACTAAAGATAGCATTGTAAGTGAGAGGCGAGTTTACACTATGAAGTCTGTCATATTACTAAACTACTTGTCCTTTTCTCCTCAGTTAACTAATAGGGGAATGGTTGTTAGTGCTTCCTTCTTCTTACCAGTAAATCTATAGATTGACTCAACCACATTTGTTAGTATTTAGTAGTTTAAACCCATTTTATCAAACACTTTCTTGCATAGGTTGTTCACAAAGCTACTAGTGTCAATGAAGATGTTGTTGATCAATGTGTTGTTAGTGATAGTGTTGTTAAAGAGGTTACTCTTATGTGTTAAATCTTCATTAGTAAAGACAATGGAAGAATATCAAATTTATTTGGGCAAAAAGGGCAACTGTTCATGGTTCTTCTAACCAAATCCTCTTCAAACTAGCTCAGTGGGATGATTCTCCATCACCATAAAGATGGTTGGGACATGCCAGCAATATAAATTTCATGGACTTAAACTAGCTCATCTGATATCTCCTTAAGTGGAGTTTTTCCTTACTACTGGGTCATTACTTGTGCTACCCTAAGTACCTTTAATTTCTTGGCTTTGATTTGATCTTTAATTTTGCCTCAGTGGTAAGTATATTACTTCTTTGAATGTTAGAGATAAGCTCTAATCTTCATTTGTGGTGCCCATTTCAAGAATTTTTTTTTATTTTATATGACCTCTACTATCTTGAACATTGCAACTCTCAAGGGAGTCATTTTGGGTGCCTTGTGGTTAGGCAGCAGACACTGTCATATAAAGATGGTTGTTTGTCAAAATATTAAGCCTAATCCCTTGCTGATGTGTTATGTGGTTGCTCTATGGTCTCAAGGTGGTCGATTATCTATGTATTAAGGGTGGACGGGAGGACATGAATCTTGTCTTGGTCTCCACCCTTTGCTTTGGGCACCCCTATTCTACATGAAATTGGAAGAGGACTCTACTTTGGAGGAAGTGAGGATAGAGTTATACTCCTTAGGAAGTTTATGATTATTGACCAGCTCTAATGACTCACCTAGTTTATTTGATCTTTGCAAGCCTAATGCATATTAAAAGAGTAAAATCTTTCATTCATCCTTTAAGCTAGGATTACAAGAGCGACTGCGGGCTCCAGGTCCAACACTTCTAATATTTCCTCTGGAAGTGGGTGATTAATAAGTGCAGACTCTTGCTCTATACTTATTTTAGTTGTAAAAGAGTCTGAGTTCTTATGCAGATTCTGAGTGATGATAAATTACACCACAAAAATTTCATTGAAGTCAGCGAATGACAAGAATAATCTTAGAGATAATCCATCAAATCACTTGAGGCTTTATTCGCTCAGTGTGGTGAAGAAATAATGGCAATTTAGTGCATTGATGATCCATACCAGACATACGATCAACTTAAACGTTCTTATGTGATTGATCTAACTATTTTTCTCTTTATAGGAATGCAATGACGAGATTATAAATCATTTCAGTGGCTCAACCTTGAATATTTGCTAAGAGAATGCATCCTGGTGCCTCAGGCCAAATTGATTTCAATTAACTGGTGTAAACCCAACACTATCAAAGTACGTAAGTTGTCTTCTCTTTCCAAAACTGGGGGGACACTTTTGTCATTGGATGTTTTCCCTTCTACTTTATGTTGTTGAACTCTTCCTCATGTCAGGGTGTCTCTGATGATATCTAATATTTTATCCTTCAACTTTTGGATCTAATTGACAAAAAATTTTGTGATACAGTCCATGTTGCTGGTGTCTTTGTGATGAGTTTCTTCTCCTTATGCTACTCCTCTTAGTTTCATAACATGATCCACACTCATTGCATCTTTTAGAATATTGAATCTAATTTTTCTATGAATCACACTTATGGAATACAACATAAATAAGGAGAGATCAATACAAAAAGAGACATAATGAATGATAATCTATCAAAATCAATTGCCTCTTATTTGCTAAGAGAAATGCACTAGGGTGCCTCAATAAGCATGAATTGATTTCAATTTATTGGTGTCAACCTAGCATTATCAAAGTAATCGATGTTGTCTTCTCTTTCCAAAGCTAGGTGGACTTCTCTATCATTTGGTGTCGTCCCTTCTTCTTTTTATTGTTGATCTCTTCCTTAGGTCTGAGCTTCTCTAATAATATACCGTATTTGATCCTTTAACTTCTGGATCTGTTGAGCCATGAAATTTTTTTATACAATCCATGTTGGTGGTGTATTTGTCATGAGTTTCTTCTTCTTGAGCTACTCCTCTTCTTATTTGTGACATGATCCATGCTCATAGCACATTTTATGTTGTTGAATCCAGATTTATTTATGAATCACACTTAAGGAATACATCATAGATAGAGATATATATACAAAAAGCAAGATAGTAAGAAAGAGAATGAATAGTAATATGTCAACATCAATTTCCTATTATTCATAAAATGTTTCACATATTTATAAATGAGAGTGTTTCCATTCTTTTTTTTTTTACTTTTTAATAAAAGGAGTCACCAGCTTGTCGATCATTGAATACTTTCCTTATTTGAATAAATCTCCCTCCCAAATCAGATAAATGATTCGAAGATGAGAGGAACCAAATGAAAAGGGATATACGACAAATGAAAAATTAGATATAATAAAAAATGTGGAGAGTCTACTTGTGATAAGCTTGATAAGGATAAGTCAAGTATGTCTACCCAAATAAGATCAAACAGAGGCACTTTGGACCAATATTCACAAAAGAATATCTACGTAGACTACCCATAACCAGAGAGTCAAATGTATGTACCTGCTCTGAGGTCAAGAGCACTCCCAAGGGGACATGCCAAATTGATTAATTACATATTCAAGGATACCCAATAACACTCTCGATAAAAAGAGGTTTTAGTTATATTTTCAAGGTCATGGGGCAACAAGTCATCAGATAAATGTTATTTTGTGTAAGAAACTCCTAATGTTTCAATGCTCAAGCTAACCAATTGGGCAAAGAGTGAGTCTGTCAAATCTTAGGTGGGTAGTGTTTCATTGGCATACATAGCCCACATAATAACCTAAATCATCTTGATGGGGATATCCTAACATGTCAAAATATGTCATGGCCATAAGGGTAGAGGACAAATCATCATATTCCAAAAGAGTGGCAGCTTATCAACATCAAGCCATCAAGACGATCTTAATAAAGTCAAGGAGCGCGAGGCCTCATAGGGGCTCAACAAAAGAAAGGGTGGAGTAATCCTAAAAGGTAGAGGTATTTAGGTCAGGGTACCATGGGCCCATCATCCCAAGCCACTAGAATACTAAGTATACCTGGTCATGAATGTAGTCGACCAAACACGTCCTGAGATCTCTGATCAGCAATCTGTGAATTGCGTCGTCTACAGGGACCTTAGTAGACCTAAGGTCAAAGAAAGAAAACTCTATCATATGACTATAAGCTAGAGCTCTAAGTGGTGAGACTCACACGTGCCAAAGTGGCAAGGACACCTCAAGAAAGGAGGAGAAGTGGAGGTTCAACTACAAAGCTAGAAACGCTCCAAAAAAGGACTTGTGCCCCATCTTGGTTGATGAGCCTTTTAACACCCTAGGCACACTAGAAAATCACATATATAAAAAGGTAGGTTGGGCCAGTCGGGTTGGATAAGCATGAAGGCTTTTCATCGAGACATGCAAATTTGAATGTGATTGTCTAGAGTGGTCCTTAAATATTAATATGATTGAGTTTATAACCATGCAATGCAACCCATTTAAAATTCAACCTGAAGGCAATACAGTAAAGTAAAAGACAAATTTTTAAAATCCTGAATATTTTATTTCTAAAAATTTATTTTTCCTTTTACTCTTATTAGGATTTTTGTAGAAAAAACTTTAAAATTTTAAATCCTAAAGTTTCTATATTGCATTGTGATTCCCAGACAAACCACAAAAATAAACATGGAAAAATAATCCAAGCATGCAACAAGGCATAAAACAAGCCCAAATCAAAATAATGTGAAAAGTTCAAGTGTCACCGGTTTGCAACATATCCAAAAAAGGAAAAAGGCGTCTGAACTTGGCATATAAATGTCTGGTCCTGATTCTATACATCAATGTAAAATGTAAAATTAAGATATCAGACACAAACATCAGCTCTTGGTCCCCATCATGTGGTCCCCGTATGAAAGCACCTTGAAACTCGTGCCTGAATCTTATTTTTGCTATTGAACTATCCTAAGACTCTTAAAAGTACATACGGATAAGAGAAAAGACCCAACCTACAAGAAAACAAGGTTAGTAGGGAAAGTCATGAAGCATATAATGAGTCGTGCTTGGTGATGGAGCTAAGCAGCACCTGCAAACAGAGGATTAGCAAAAATCATTACATGCTCCCTCTTTTGTGGTACTTGTGTGTGTACACATATAAGACATGACTCCCTGCAAAAAAGCACCCTAACAAGCTGCCATCCATATCAAACATGCAATCACCCCAAAAGTATAAAAAAAGAGTAATTCCTGGCTAGGACAACTAAGTCAGCGAAGAATAATAGAAATGCATCAAAAGATTACCTAGAAACCTAATTCATAGCCTAACACATCATCTAACAAACTGTGTCCTAACCTAGCACCTAAGTGCACAGGGTAAGGTCTCCAACAACCATATGAATTTGATCGGGGTCACTACACTGGCCCTGTTCTAAAGATCTAAGAGATCTAAAGCACGTCACGAGAAGGAATGTGACACATAAACTACATGGTCTTACATATGGCCTAAAATATATAATTTAAAAAGTAGGCATATTATATATAGTAAAAATATTCATTTAAATACTTTTAAAATAACAGACCTATAATGTGGGTTTGCATCACATATGACACACATTAGAACCCTTGGATTCTTAACACAGTCACACTCTTGCCAACCCTAATGACTGATCGACCTTTTTGTAAATCAACAATTACAAGAATTTGATGACGCAACTAGAAATTTTAAATTCCAGCAACAATGCCAAAAACTTGACTGTGACTTTATATATATATGTTTGATTTAATAAAGATGTATAGATATAATATTCAATAATGTTAAAGTCGAATTTATCAACGCAAGTATACGTATCACTCCGGGAGAAATAAAATACTACGGACTAAGATTTAATAAAAAGTAATACTTCAACTACAACAACGTCAAGTTGCTTATCTGTCACTAATAGGCA
>NEWO01000380.1:427114-487689 GCA_003013225.1 Phalaenopsis aphrodite
TTCTTTTTTTTTTCTTTTTTTTCTTTTCACTTTTTCATTTGGATTGCTTTCAATCCTATATATTTTTCTTTTCTTTTCTGAGATTGTTTTCAATCATTTCTTTTTTCTTTTTCGAGTGAGGATTACTATATCTGGATAGCCTTTAATGATTTTGAACTTCACTTTTCTTTCCCTAAATTTGAAACTCAAAGCATTTCTTACCTTATAAGTATTTCATATCTTTTACATCATTGAGACCTAATCTTTTTTTCTCAATTGAAATTCCAGATTCTTAATACTTTAAAATATAGTTTCCTTTACTTTAAATAGTTAACTATAATCTTATTCTCTTATACTAAATATCTTAAGTTACAAAATTAATTTTCATTACAAAAATATTTCTTTAAATCTACCATAATATTTAAATAGTTACAAGAATATATTTACTTGAATTAAATTTACTATATAAAATCATATAAATAATTTTTGAAAATATTGAAATAGAGGACATCTAATAGTTAATCTTTTTCTTCCATCCCCCAAACTTAAATTTTTAAATATAAAATAAAGGTGGAAAGAAAATGCTAAATATAAATCATACCTCAGTATTGTAGACATCTTTATCATTTTGAAATTTCTGCAGGCCTTTTCCAATTTTTACTTCTCTTGGTCTGAAATATTAGGAGCTTCTTACACTTATAAATCATTAGAGGAATTTCCAGGAAATGAAATTTTGAAACAAGTATAAAACTAAAACAAACACAATATTTCCTAACACAACCACAATACTAAATAAAAGACAAAAATACTAAAATGAAAATAAACATTACATCACATTACTATCCACAAAATACACTAAATGACATTCGTTTTTCTCATAAAAAGATTACATAACATAAAAATAAACAAAAATGCAAACATCAGTACATCAATCTCATTCTGAATATCAAAATCCCAAACTATTTCATCGTCGCCTTGATCAACAGGTGGATCGGGTTGATATTGAGTATATCGGGGGCATTAAGGAAATGTAACATCAGGCTCTCCTCTGTAGTGTCGGGCCTGAGCATCATAATAGGCTATTTCAAAATCAGAATGCCTCTACAGGTACTCACTATCATAATCATGTCGGCGTTCTAAACCTCAAATCCTCTAATTTATCAAATCTATGCTCTTCCGCTGCAAGGTCAACTCATTCATCAAATCTGCTAAGGTAGGGGAGCTAGAAGGAGGAGGGTCATAACTTGTAGAGGGAACGTCTCTACTCGTAGAAGGTTCCTGACTCCTACTTCCAGTTCTCCATTTCTCATGGGATACATAAGTTTTCAAAAAACCACAACAGGCGCCTAGAGGGAAAAAAACACATCATGCAAATGAATGCAAGGATTCAATGCACATTCAGACAACAATCTTAGAAAATCTTAGAAAATCTAAGAGATACTCCATAGCTAAAGCTATTGCTATGAAATTACATGCATCTCCTAGATCTGGGACAATGATTATTTGACATAGTTTTCTAAAACCTTCATAGCCCTTTTTTGCTTGGAGATTGAATTTCCAATTGCTCCCTATGGATGACATTCTGAAGCTTAAAAGGATTTGAATCACTTTTATTTTCTACTTTGTAGATAAGAAGAGGAATACTTTATCATCTTTTTTTCTTGCAAGTATTCAATACACATTTGGACAACAATCTCTGATATCTTCAAGATCTATCTCCCCTTGGGTGTATACATCTCAGTGGATTGTTGCTTGGAGACTTAGATAAAGCCCATTACCAAGGCACATCTTTAAAATATGGTCCCTTACATTGTTTGTTGGTTTATCTGAAAGGAAAGAAACTACAGGAAACATCAGAAAAGCCACCACATTGTTGACAATATTATAATCCATATTTAATCCCTCATGTCTAAAGTAATTAAGTATGCCACATCAAACAAAGCTCTTAGTTGTATTGATAGTATTGTTGAAGGTGTTGGTCCCACTTCTAAGCATGCCTATCTGGTTTACTGAAGCAGACAATCCCCTCCTTTTATTTTGTTTAATGTGGACGGAAGCTATATGAAAGGGAGTGTTTGTACTAGTGGTATCTTCAGAAATCTTGAGGGCCAACACATGCTTCACTTTTTTGCTCCTTGCTGTCATGTTAGTGCTTTCTTTTTAGAATTAGTGGCTGTTTTATATTGCTTACTCATTGTTAAGCAAATGAAGTTTGAGCATCTACTAATTGAGATGGATTACATGACACATTTATGTTGCATTGGGGAAATTTTTTGTGATGCGAATGTATTCTTATCTGGAGGAAGATATCCAAGCTTCTACCCTACTTCACAATTCTGGTTACAAATTTTTAAGGAGGGCAACAAACCAGTGAATCATCTTGCTAGATTAGGTTCTTCTAAAACTAAATAGATTTTGGGTTTAATGTTGATATGTAACTAAAGTTTTTTATTCATGGTGACATGCTTGGGCTCACTCATTTTTGGGTTCACTAGCCTCCTTTTGTAACTTTTTGATTGATTTATTAGATCTATTTCTGTTATATATATATATATATATATATATATATATATGAAACTTGAATCTCCATAACTAATTTCTATGCCACCATAGCTGCTAAGAATATTTCAAAGAAATACACTTCACCATGATTATAAAAATATATTTTCTTATATTTATAAGCATTATGTTGAAAACAAGCTTGCTATATTAATAGGAGATTTATATTTGGGAGTAATTAAAATTTTTATATGTAAATGAGATTTATAATACCATACCCAAATACATAGAGCGATACAAGACTTTTTGTACATGTATAAATCAGACACCCTAAAAGTTATACGTTAAAATTTATGCCATTTCTTTGCTAAAATTCTCAACTTTTTAATCTAATATTATGTCAGTGTTGATCTCCTAAAATATGCCTTCAATCAACCACTTAATTAATTCTACGTTTTCTTTCTCAAGGACTTGCTATTTTATAATAATTCTTCATATCCGTCGAGATCAATATTTGTAAATTTATTATCTTTGCCACTTTATCCCAAACCAATATTCTTATATCTCAATTAGAATCCTTGAGTTTGGTGTTTTGTCAAGCACTTGTAGTGTATTGCCAACTTTAAGTGTAAGCTTTGCAACGTCATCCTTGAAGAGAGTTTCAACAATAGTTTCTTCATTTGAAGTGCCTTAACCTTACCGCTTCTTCTATTTATTCACATACACCAATATAACCAATTATAATTAGATTCGACACCTAAATTATGCCATGCATTCCTACATATGATCGAGCCCTCTCCTTTTACCCATAACATAATCATGTTGGGCATGCCATTATCCCAAACCCTTGCCTGTGTTTCACAACCTTCTCTTGATAATGAACTTTTATCGATGTTGCAATATCATTTAGAACTCCTTTTTGTTTACCAAACTTAAAGTCATAACTATTTCATTTTATTGCATTTGAATGGTGCTTCTTCCTCACTATTCTAAATCTTGCTCCAAAGCCAAAAAAAGATCTAAACAAGGTTAGAATTTTGAGCCATGATTGGACATGAAGCTCAAGATGAAAATACTAAAAATTAAAAGGACTCTTTATTCAATGACACAAAGTATTCATATGATTACTAAATAAAGGGGTGAGTGTTGAGTGGAATATATAAAAAAATTAAAATTTAGCTAATATTTGTAATTTTAATTGTAAATGTTAAAATACACAAGTATCTCAGTAAATAAATAACATTAAATTGTTGCACTTAGAAACCTGTTTTGGGGCATTATAATATTCATTATATTGTAATCTTCTTGATAAATTCAAGATATATCTAAGCTACGAACTAACATGTGTATCTTTTTTCGTGCATATGCCGCTGCTACTATTTTGAAAAAAGATTCCTTCAATTTAAGATATAATCTGACTAGAGAATGACATTTTTGTCTACCTCTGGCATGAAGCCCTTAAAGATTAGAAAACTTTCTCATCTTCATTTCCTAAATTTTTTTTTTTAAATTAGTTCAACAATGTATCATTTCCATAGCTTCCTTCTATAGAGAGGCATTATGACATTACAATCTATTGATTATAATATTTTAAGGAATTTGATCTCAATTTGGACTTATATATTTTAGTAACCTCACTATAATCTCTTGCATTTAATTGTGTTTTCACCTTCTAATCTATGCTTTCATTGTTCATCATTCTCTAAGAGCTCTGATATGAAATTTTTTTCTTAATTTCTTAAAAAAAATATAAAAAATTGGTTATCTCTTACCGCTTGGTGTTTATCCACAAATCTAAATTTTGGCTTTTATATAATTTGACATTAGGAAGTCTAACAAACTTAAACTTGACTATTTAAAATATATAAATCAAATTATTTTAAATTAATTTTATTGTTTCACCCCAAACTAAGGTCTTTTGCTAAATTTTTTTTTGTGCGGACTCCTGACGTAGCTCTACGTGCGGACCAAGTTATTTCTAAGTTATTTTCAGGTTATTTCTGAGTTATTTTTAATAATACCGAAATAACCCATAAATACCCAAAAAATAAAGACCACATGTTATTTCTGGGTTATTTTGATATTATTAAAGATAATTCAGAAATAAACTGAAAATAACTTAAGAACTATGTCAGGAGTCCGAAAAGAAAAAAAACTCCCCTAACCCCAGAAACCAATTCCAATCGTGCCCTCTCTTTAAACCCAACCCCTGAACCCGATTTACTACTCAAATTGTGACGTCTATCAATTCGTCAGCAAAAGGCAGCAAGGACTTGCAAGCTCGCCCTTTTCGTCGATTTGTAATCGTTGTACGAGAGCAGGAGTCTGCTCTGTGGATCTGGTGGCCATCTCGCGCAATCCGGGCTGTGGGATCTAATACTTCACGGGCGGCCATGGGCATCCTGTTCACTAGGATGCTCTCCTCAGTCTTCGGTAACCGAGAGGCTCGGATCCTCGTGCTCGGCCTCGACAATGCCGGGAAAACTACAATACTTTGTACCCACTCTTTCCTCCTCTATCCTTCTCCCTTATCCTTATTTACGAGATTAACACTTTTTCCTTGACAGATCGTCTTCAGATGGGGGAGGTCGTCTCCACCATTCCAAGTAGGCTATTTTCTTTGATTTTCATCTTCATTTCCTTGTTCTTTTCGCCTTGCGGTATACTAACTATGTTTTTTTTATTTGTCCTTCTGATCAGCGATTGGGTTTAACGTGGAAACAGTTCAATATAATAATATAAAGTTCCAAGTTTGGGACCTTGGTACGTGAATATGTTTTTTAGCATGATGTCCTTTGATTGCTTCTTTCTTACTATCTTTAATTTAGTTAAGGTCTCTTTTTGTGCATATATGTAGATATTAGAAAAATGATAAATTGGTTCACACTTATTTTGATTGTCAAAATGAAATCTTCAGTTTTAAGGGCGTTTTGAGAAGTTTTGCGGAGTTTCAAATCAATGTTAATGTCCATCATCTAACTAGATGATGAATTCAACGAACTTCATTGTTTTTCAAGACATGATTTTAAATTCAAGCAACAAATAAGCCCTAAGGGCTGTTTGGTTTAGTAGAATTTAGATGTTTGAATTATTGCAAATAAAATAATTTAATGCAGAAAAAAGACCGCATTTATTATTAATTAATGATTCAGTAATTGAACTCATATGGTTTCCACACTAGTGATCTTTATAATAAGACGTGACAGACTCTTCCTATTCTTTATTTGCCTTACAACCCCTCTTGTTTGGATTGGTAGGCTCCCAAGTGTTGTGATGAAGAGCGTGTCAAATCCCCAAGTTAATATCTCTCACAAAGATCTGCTTCGTGTTGCCTTCGATAGGTTGAAAGAGGGATATTGCTCGGAAGGTGAAACAACAACAACAAGCAGCCTTTATCCCACTAAGCGGGGTCGGCTACATGAAGCATTTTTCTCCATTGCTTCCTATTGAGTGTCATGTTTTCATTTTATTCTAATAGATTAAGATCATTTTTCTTGCAATTTGCCCTAGTCTTTTTAGATCTATCTCTGCCTTTCTTAACATAAGTCAAATCTAAAACATGTACTCTCTTAACAGGATCATCAGATGGTCGACATTTAAAATGTCCGACAAAGGCGACTCTCCATTTTTCTCTAAGTGTCAAGTCACTCATCCATTTTGTCTCCATCTAAGACGACTCCCTAATCTTGTTTGCCACTGGAGTTGCACCAACCTTATCACAGATATATTCATTTTACATTTTGTCTCTAAGTGTCAAGTCACTCATTCACCTAAGCATTATCATCTCAACAATACTTAACTTTGTTTTATACTTCTCTTTTGAAGACCGATATTATACGCTATAGAATTTTGCAGGTCTCACCAACATCTTATAAAATTTTTCTTTCAGTCTGAGTGGTGCTTTTCTATCATGCAATAGGCTCGATGCATTCCTCCACTTCAACCGACCAACTTGAGTTCTACTAATAACATCCCCGTCTATATCACCATCACTTTGAACTATAGACCTGAGATATCTAAAATGATCACATCTTTTAATGATTTGATCACCCATAGTGAGAACTCTACCACTATAACTATTACTACTAAAATTACATCCCATGTATTTAGCTTTAGATCTACTCAAACGAAGGCTTTTAGACTCTAATGTAGACCTCTATATTTCAAGTTTTTCCTGAACGCTTTCTCTAGTCTTATCCACAAGAAGGATATTATCAACAAAAAAGATACAACAGGGTGCATCCTCTTATAAATATCCAGTAAGAGCATCCATAACTAAAGTGAAAAGATATGGGCTTAAAGCCGGTCCTTCACATGATCCTGCTGAAATAGGAAAATACTTGGTCAATCCTCCTGTTCGAGCATAAGTAACAACTCTAGTATACATATCTTTAATGACTTGAATATAAGTCATATCAACACCTTTCTTCTCTAGAACTCTCCAAAACACTTCTCTTAGAACCTTATTGTTAGCTTTTTATAAATCAATAAAAATTCTTATGTAGATCCTCCTTATTCTCTTTCCACTTCTCCATCAAACCTCTCAATTAATGTATAGCTTCCATAATAGATCTGCCCGACATAAATCCAAACTAATTACGGGAAATATGTATACCACGTCTTAACTTATGTTCAATTACCCTCTCCTATAACTTTAAAATATGACACATCAACTTAATTCTTCTATAATTTGCGCACTCTTGTGCATCCCCTTTATTTTTAAAAATGGAGACCAAAATACTTTTCCTCTACTCCTCGGTCATCTTTTAGTTTTTAAGCAAAGAAAAATAGTTGCACTAGCGGATCTGGTGTGGTCATCTGATGTGTTCCTCGACAAAATATTTTCTTTTGGGCTAGTTTCCAAGCGTTCTTGTAATCTGTAATGTCTATTTTTGGAATACAATTTATTCTCCCATCTCTATTCTTGTGTTGATGTAATATTTAGTCAATGTTTTCTTGAAATTACGGTAGAATTATATTTTTACCCTTATGCGACGATTCAACTTCTTTCATTTTCATATATATAAGGGTGCGAGGTTTGATAATGTTACGCTTTACTCTTTCTTTTTCTCTTCACTTCTCTTAGCTCCATCGAATTTTTTTCTTTATGCTCTGTTTGATGGCTCTGAAGTATTTTTCAAAGGCCTTCGGGTCGGTCGTGTCAGACGATCGATTTTGGATGACTTTGGGGGAGGTGAATCGATTGCAAGAAACTTGTGTCTTCGAGCCCTCCATTCAGCCTCAGAGCCCTGGGGAGAATGACGATTAACCTACTTGTATGGTGCAGATCTCATTTTCTACAAGGATTAGTTTCACTTTGGCCTCTGACTGCCGTTCTGCCAATAGTTGCAAGCTATCTTCAATCATTATAGAGTCATTCCCGCTTAGATACTGCCCAAATCCATAGTGGCTGTGATGTCCTTCATCATGTTTTGTCATCGGTCAAGGATCCCCAGGTCGATCTAGCTATTTAGCTACCTATTCTCATTTTAGGCCGACCCAGATGACCGCAATCAGTTTGCCTCAGTTGGTAAGTTTCAACTGTTGGAGCTGTAAAATAAAGTAAGGATTGTAAACTCCATTTCTTTATGGGTTTCGCTGACCCTGCTCCGGTGAAGTCGAAGAAGTTGCCAGATAGAGTGTCAGTGTAGTCTGAGGATGTCATAGGGCATCAACTTTAGGTCGATCAATATCTCAACCCGACAACTGTCAACCGGGTGCTATAGCTAGAGACTTTCGATCGAGTGAACGAGGATGATTGGATGGCTTATGATGCTAAGGAGGTCGAGAGGGAGGCAGCAATTGCTAGTCGGCCGATGAAGAAGGCTTGCGCGATTGCTCGTGTTGAAATCTCTCGCCCTGAGGTGGCTGGAGCGGTTGGTCGACCGAAACTCAAAGTGCTGCTTGCTGGGGGAGATTTGTAAGGTGCAGAAATTGTTGTTTCTAAGTCCGATTCATTGATTATTTTTCAAAGGATTTTCATTTGCAAGCTAATTTTCATTGAGAGGAAATTAGTTTTGGTGCTTTCAAGGAGTTCTTTGTCAATTGCAAATTCCTTGGCCATGCAACATTAAGAGGCTGATAAGACGGGTAGCTCACCGTGGTCGAGTTGGCTTAAGAGGGAGACCTCCGTATATTGACAAGAAGCACACCTGCCGCCTTGCGGTTGTCCTTTTTGCTAGGGATGAAGCGAGCCGCCCTTCTCTAGTCGGCCCGACAGGATTGGCTCAAGAGGAGCCCGAGCCCAACAGTCACGAAGATAGGCATTGCGAGGGGAGAGCTCCTGTGATCTATTTGAGTGACCTACACCTTTTTCCCTTTCCGAAGAAGGGAAAGGGATCCCCATTAAAGTGGATTCCAATGCAGAATGAGGAGGCGACAGTAAGCACCAGCTTAGATGATAGGTTCACGCTAATTGACCTTAAGTAGGATTGGTATTTTTGATTCCCCAGCAATGTCTCTCTACCATTCATTGCTGGCCGACATCATCTGGTTTCCCACATACGAAGAGGCCTTCCTAGAGCAAAGCTTGTTTGCTCTATGTTGAATAACTGACAAGTACTAGTCCCACTTCCAGTCAACGGTCCTTCTCCAGGAATGGGAAGGGCGAATGGAGGTTGCACAGAAATTGGCAGCGGCTGAGGCGAGGGTGAAGGCAGCTGAAGCCAAAATACTAAATAGTTAGAGTTGCTATTAGCTACTCAGGGAGAGAACCGAGTCATGAAGGAAAAGATGAAAATGATGAAGATGTCTGATAAAATTTTTAAAATTCTTCCACCCAACGTAGGAGACACTTCTTCCTGCGAAGCTCAAGGAGGGGATTTACTTTGGTGTCGACCACATGATGAAGGTGTAATTGGTCTGCCTCGGGTGGACCGACATGGAGAAATTGCCACATGTTGTTGGAATCGGAGGTGGAAAAGAGTGAGAAGGACGATGGCGGGTTGTTGAATGTGTGCCTTGTACTTGGCCTTTTCCCGGACTTTGAAAAATTTCTCCTATTTTCTTTTTGAATACTAATAAAGAAATGTTAGATAATCATGAATGAAAGTAAGGTTTTTGGTCAGTTTCACCTTTGTTTTTGCTCCTTACCTTTGCTGTATATTTTATTTTTCTTGTGATATGTGTTTCTGAACCGATAGATAAAAAATTCTATAAATGGAGTTGTTGGCATGTTGTTTTTTATTTATGCTCACGGGATACTTCTTCCTTTCTTCTTTAGGTTGGATCAAGGCAAGCTTATGGAGATTAACGGTTTGGAGACCTTCGAGTTGGACATCTTGCTCATCCTCCTAACTTGAGATTAGTTTGTTGATGTGGCAAGAGGATTGATGAGGAGATTTCAATACTGGCCGACCCGATCATTGTGAGTAATTCTCCAAATGAATGCAGTGATTGTGGTTGTCAGCAGAACTGTCTCTTATCCATTGAACGTCCCTCTCAGAGTACGTGGCATAGTTAGACACTGCTTGCGGGAAACTTGCACGAAATAACAACAATTTTTCTATTGCCAAAAGATTGGAGTTAGGCGACGCTTCAACGCAAGCTAAAGCTAAAGTGCTGGAGATGCAAGACCGAATCATGGACTAGGAGGAAGATGTTGTGGAGTTAAAGGACTACATTGCCTCTTTGGAAAGAGGGGGGGGGGGGTTTGGGGGGTCCTTGGCGACTCCACAATTTGTTGATGTGGCAAGAGGATTGACGAGGAGATTTCAATACTGTCCGACCTGATCACTGTGAGTAATCTGCCAAAGGATGTCGGTGATCGCCTTCATCAGCAGAACCATCTCTTATCTATTGAACTCTCAAAGGATGTGGCAGAGTTAGTCACCACTTGCGGGAAACTTGCGTGCAATAAAAAAGATTTTTCTATCGCCAAAAGGTTAGAGTCTGGCGATGCTTCAGTGCAAGTTAAAGCTCTAGTGTTGGAGATGCAAGGCCGAATCATGGACTCGGAGGAAGATGTTGTGGAGTTAAAGGACTACATTGCTACTTTGGAAGAGAAAGTGGAAGCTGGTTCGGGTACGACTCTCAAAATGAGTTGAGACCTAGTTGAGGTGAATGCTGACTCAACAACGACCTAAACATCCCGATGATAAGTAATTCATTTATGGTGAGAGATTCATCTTGGACAAGCTTCTTCGGTTCGACTGCATTTCTTCAGATGACATTAGGAAAAACTGCCTCGGTCTTTTTGCGGCGTTTCATAATTACATGTATTTTTAGTGTTTTGTGACTCATTTTCTTATAAATATGATTTTACTTATGAAAAATGGAAAGCTTTTATCTTTATTTGCTTGTTGTACATTGGGTTTATTCTTTTTATTTCAAATACCTGCATTGAGCAATTGTTATAGTGAGGGAATTCACCTGACCGTGGGAAATGCCCATTGAGAAATGAATTTAATCAGCCTACACCCTAAGTCTTTTTGTGAGGCTTAAAGAAAAATTAATCAAAAAATGTTGTTAAATCCAAACGAATGAGTGTGATTATAGAGAGCCCAGGACTCATCGAATATGCTACCATTTGACTCAAGTCTTATACCTCCCATATCTTGGTTGCTCGATTAGGTTGTTGTCTTGGATGGACCTCTCCTTATACAAGGCTTATTAAGCAGATCTTATCGCAGCCTTAGCGAGGTTAACCTTTTAGTCTTGCTGCTAGGGTGATTCATACGCTATCCATTGTGGATCTTATTGCCATCTTATAGGGAATCGTCGCCAGAGCTTGACCTATTTCGAGCTAGGAAACATGAGTTATGATGCATGAGCATTGTGGGTTAGATCTTGCGTGATTTATCGATCAGATGTTTATTCGTCATTGTCGGTTATCTATATAATTTTTTACTGATTGGATGTTACTTGTCACTGTAAATTTTGTGGCTTGGGCAGAAACACTACCAACGTGTTGGTTCGAGTTTCCCGAGTATTGGTCTGATTTTGACGATCTCTTACATGAACTTCTCGAGTACCCCGAATGTCGGTCAGACCTGAGATCACATGTATAATTAGCAAGCTTTACTTAATCATTTTTAATTTAATTGACAATCAAATAGAAGAGTTGGAATGATAAGACATTCTTATTAACGAGATAAAAAAAATTCTTTAAGGATAAAATGCCTCCAAGTCATCTTTGCTCCATATCCAAAGGATTTCTTTTCTTATGTATATTTTCATATTTTACGCTCTAGTGGCGACCTACTTGTCACTGATGAATGGCCAGGTTCACGTCTGATCAAGCTTTCCCATAGCCTGTCCTCACGTGGTTGGGTTGGATTTTTTCAACATAAGATCTTCGACGGCGTAAATCTTCTCTTGGATGTTCTTGTTGTAGTACCGAGCTATCTGTCTCTTCACTTCCTTCTGCCGGTGGCTTGAGTCGGCTCATTTCTCCTCTGCAAGTTTGATGGGGGGCACTAATCTTTTTTTTGTTTGCTTTCTTTCACTCAGATCTGTTTTGTTAGATGCCGAGGCTGCCACCACTCCTTGGCAGTGATGGATATATTTAATTGACTACATCATCTCCATCACATGTGATAATATGAATGAGATTTGTCCGGTCATCGTAGAAAGCATTGTTCGAATCGCCCAAAGAACATACGGTAAGATCTCGACCTAATCTCCTTTAACTCCTTTGAATTTTTTCCTCAACAGGTTTTGAATAATTTTGTTGGCTACTTTGGTCTGCCTATTTGTTTGAGGTTAATGAACAAATAGGAACTTCAGACTGATCCCTGGTGTTGGCAAAATTTTTCATCATTTGGTTGGCAAATTATGTTCCGTTATGTGTGATGATTACAAGTGATAACCCATCGATAGATCAGATCAGTTCAAACGAAGTTTTGAACGACCTCTACGGTGATCCGAGTGAGTGCCTTGGCTTCAATTCACTTGGAGAAGTAATCCACAACAATGAGTAGAAATTCTTGCTAGAATCGTGATGGGAAAGAGCCCAAGAATTTTGAGTCCGCAGACCATGAAAGGCCATGGGCTGCACCTTGTGAGCCAACTGGTGCTGCAATGATGTTTATTTCTCACATTGCTCGCATCTTCTTGAGACCCCTCGACATCTTTTTGAAGCATCGGCAATCGCTGCACTTAGTGCACTTAGTTGCCAAAGTCGTCCTATGGAGTGACTCCTGCTTCCTCTTGAGTGTACTTCTCGAAGGACATGCTCCGCCCATCTTCTTTGATATACTTTAGATACAGTGAGGTGTTTGATCTCCAGAACAACATTCCTCAATCATAAGTTATTGGGCTGACTTGATTTTGAAGTATTTCTGATCAGTTATTTCTTCCGAGACTGAAGGTACAAGATGTAATGATCCACCCAACTCATTGGCACTTTGGTTCCTAGCTCCTTCACTTTGGCTTCTTCAATGGTCGGTTTGATGAGCCTTTGAGGACTTCCCTCCCTTGGATGCACTTGGATAGGAGGTCTGCCACTTGGTTGTTCGCTCGGGAGATATACTCAATTTTAAAGCCTTCAAATTTCCCTATCTCCGTTTTAATTTTGCTAAGGCATTTAACCATCATCTCGTCTTTGTCTTCAAACTACTTGTTCACCTGATTCACCACCAGCTGCGAGTCAGATTTTTCAAAGAGGTGCTGAGCACCCATCTTGTAGTCGAATCATAGGCATTCAAAGCTTTGTACTTTGCTTGCTTTTTGATAACTTTAAATCCCACTTCTATTTAGTAGTACAAATGACGACAAATTAGATTAGTTAGAGCGAGATCGAGACCTGCCCCGATTTGCTTGGATGTTTAGTCGATGCGCAAAACCCATATTTGGTTGTCAGTCGCTACATCTTCTGGCTCGCTTCGATTCAGATAATCAACCAAGAAATCGGCTATGCCTTGTGCTTTGCTGGCGGTCCGGGGCACACAAAAGAGATCAAACTTGCCGAGTTCCACCACCCCATTTTATAAGTCAGGCCGGAGTGCTTTGGCTTGGTGAGGATAAATTTGAGCGGGTGGTTGGTGATGGTCCTGACCAGATGCATATGAAAATACGAAAGAAGCTTGCGCGTAGAAATAACGAGTATAAATGTTAGTTTTTCCATAATCAAATACCTGATTTTACTGCCTCAGAGGACTTAGCTGACGTAGAAAACCTTGAACCGCTTCTCAAGCTCCTCTCGTACTAAAACCGAGCTGATGGCTACAAGCTCGATGCCCAAGTACATGGAGAGTTCTTTGTTCAACTATGGGTTTTCAAGGAGCGCTGGTGATGCTAGGGAGTCTTAGCTTTTTGAATGCCTGTTCACATTCATCCGTGTAGATGTTCTTTGCTCGCCTCAAGGCTTTGAAAAAGGCACACACTTATCGCTCGGTTTTGAGATGAATAAGCTTAGGCATGCAATTCGACCCATCTATTTTTGGGCTTTTTTGATGTTTTGTGTGGACAAGATATTGATCAACACCTATGCTTTTTCTGGGTTAGCCTTTATTCACTCCGAGGTAGGAAGTAGCCTAAGAATTTACCTGTAGATGCCCTAAAGGTGCACTTGAGCTTTATATTAAGTTTTCTAAGGAATTCAAATGTTTCTTTTAGATTTTTTATGTGTAGCTCTGACATTTTGCTTTTTACTAGGACATCATTCGTATACACCTCAACAATTTTTTTTAATTTTGCAACAATTACATTCATCATTTGTTGATAGGTATTGCCAACATTTTTTAGCCCGAAGAGCATTGCATCATAATAGTACACTCCCTCACCAGTGATAAATGTGGCTGGGTGCATTTTGATCTGGCAGCAGCCGAAGAATGCTTCGAGAAAGCTCATTATGGAGTGGCTGATTGCCGCATCCACAAGAGAGTCGATCCAAGGCAGGGGGTAGTTGTCCTTCAGGTAGGCGGTGTTCAAGTTGGTGAAGTCGTTGCACATCCACCACATACTGTTCAACTTTTGTAGCATGTCAACGTTGGACACTCACTTTAGATACTAAACCTCTCGGACGTAGCTAACCTCCAGTAGCTTTTAAATCTCCTACTAGTTCGGCTCGTCCAAAGTGACGTCCTATGTTCTCATCTTGTGCTTCATCGGTCAGGCCATTGGATTGGTGTTCAGGCAGTGGAAAAACCAACATTGATCAGTATCCTACATCTGAGATTCAATGGATGGTCTCTCTGGGCTTGAGACCTCTTTGTAGATTTTTGAGCTTGAGAGGTTCCTTCTTGATGCTTCTGACACTCAGAGGTAACAAGTGTGAGACTACTGCAGATCGCCTTGGACAGTGATTACATCCCCATTAACCAGTGACTTCACAACTTGTAATAGGTTGATGAGACGAGCTTGAAAGAGTTGAGCAGATGACAACCGAAGATAGCGTTGTATGTGGGTGGCGAGTCGACTTCTGTTATTTTGAGGAGCTACATCTCATGTTCTCTCTAAGTGATTGACAATGCGATGGTTCCCAACGCTTTCTTTCTCTTGCTAAAGAATCTATAGTGCAGGTCTGCAACCGTTGTTAAACGGTCTTTGCCGAGACTCATTTTATTGAATACTGACTTGAGCATGATGTTCACGGAGCTGCTAGTGTAGATAAGGGTGCTACCAATCTGTTAGTTGCTAATCGATGTAGTGACTTTGATAGCATCGTTGTAAGGATTATCCATAGAGCGCAAATCTTAGTTGGTGAAGTCGATGGGGGGATGTGAGCTGCACTTGGGCATAAGAGCGACTGCACATAATTCTCCCGACCAAAGCCTCTTCAGACTAGTTTGGCTGGATGATTATCCATCAACCCCAAAGATGGTGAGAAGTATGCCAGTGATGTGGATTATGTGGGCTCAGACCTACTCATTTGATATTTCTTCTACTGGAGCCTTACCTTACTGCTGGCTTGTTGCTTTTGGCACTACAAACTCTTTTAGTTCCTGGTCTTGATCAGCTTTGATCAGGCCTCAAAGATGTCGACATTCATCTATCCTGCCCATCGTCCTGATGATAGGCACAATAATTCTTGGTGTCCTGAAGGTAGCCTTCAGTCTTCATCGGGAAGCTCTCTTAAATTAATCTTTATTTTGAATGGCCTTCATTATCTCGGCTATCGAAACTCACAACGGAGTTGCCTTGAGTACTTCATGTTAGGCAGCGGGTGCACATTGTATCGATCGGGCTGTTGGTCAGGGAACCGAGCCTGACTCCCTCTGTGATATGTTTTGTTGGTTGCTATTTGGTCTTGGGGTGGCCAAGCGTCTTCATAGTGAGGATGGGCGGAGGGACACAAATTAAGTCTTGGCCTCTACCATTCTCCTTGGGGGACCCTTTTCTGTGGGCTTCAGGTGGAGGACTCTATTATGGAGGAAACATGGTTGGAATCATACTCCTTGATCGATATGTGGTTATTGGCCAACTTTAACAACTAAATTAATGACTTCGGTCGCTGCAGACCTAACACGTACCAAATGGGTCTTTCCTTCAACCCCTGAGCTAGGACGACATGAGCGATTACAAGCTTTAGATCCTGTATTTCCGACATCTTCTGGAAGCATGTGATAAACGAGCGAAGGCTCTCGCTCTATTCTTGACGAATCTGCAAATGGGCATTTAAGGTTTTTTGGGGCCTCTAGGCGCTAACAAACTGCGCCACAAACTTTTTTTTTGATATCAACGAATTATGCAATTACTTTTGGCGGAAATTCATTGAACCATATGAGGGTTGACTTCCTCAGTGTGTAAAGAAGAATCAACGTTTTGGTGCATCGGTGATCACAGTAAGCACAAAGTCGACTCAAATGAGGGTATATGGCCGGTTGGATTGATCTAACCCTTGTAGAACTCCAATGCAGGGATCTTGAATCGCACTTGAGCGACCTTAGAGCGTGCCTCAATACGACCGAACTGATGTCGGTCAATTGGTGTTGACCCAACACTATCAAAGTACTGGGAGTCGCCATTCTTTCTAGGGCCAGGTGGACTTTTTGGCCGTGGGCGCCGACCCTTCCTCTCGAGAGTGTTGCTCTCTTTCTCAACCCAATGCATCTCGGATGACATCCTACATTTGATCATTCAACTTTTGAAACTTTTGAGTTACAAACTCTTTGGTGCACTCCGTGTTGGTAGTGTCTTTCTTGGGCGTTTCTTCTCCTTAGGCTGCTCATCTTTTTATTTGTGATTTGATTCGTGCTTACCGCATCTTTTAGGATGTTGAATCTTGATTTGTTTGTGAATCACACTCACAGAATAGAGCATAAGTAGAAGAGAGAGAGAAAAAGAGAGAGAAGTGAACAATAATGAACAATAATACGTCATGTCTTATTTATAAAATGATCTCCTTTTTTATATGGGAGCGTACAATGTGATGATATTACATTTTTGTCACTGTTTTAAAAGGAGATATATTGGGTATTGCTGATCTTTCATATGTATGAGTTTATCATCCGACTGCTCTCTTGCTCGGCTGACAAAACTTAATTGGCTTCGGGTCTGCAATATTTGTTCGGTCGGCTGAGATCCACTCGGTCGGCTGAGTTTACTTTATATGGGTTTATCGGTTATTATGGCCTGACCGTCGAGGGGTCTTTGGGATGGTTGGAGATACTAGAGGACCAAATCTTCATTGCATATGCTCTCCCGGGACGTTTTACTCGGATGTCTTTTGTCTCATTTTTGTCTTAATAGCTCATTCTTGTATCCTCTGATCCTCTTTGGTCTATTTCATGGTTTGGTCAGCTTTGGCCTCATTGGCTTTGGCTAGAACAGTTTCATTCGGTAAGACAAGCGGGCCTCATAGTCTTTTGTTGGTGGGCTCTCCTTCATACTCTTTTCTTCTAGACCGTTAGATCTCCTCAGGATCAGCATTGTTACATTTTTTATGTGCATGTAGGATAAAAAAGCAGTATCAATCCTACTACTATAAATTTGTGTTCTCAGAGATATTCTGTAATAAGCTGCTTTCTTCGAAAATTTTGAAGTTAGCATGATAACATCTTAATAATTGAGAGAATTGGCATAGAGATGTGCTTAGATTGTCGCCATTGTGTAGGTAGGTCATGGGATGAATCTGAAACGGCGTCTTTATCTCAGTTCAGGCTGAACATGTCACCCTTTCATGACTTTACATTGCCGAAGCCTCATGCTCAATCATATACCTTATATAAACTAATTTAATGTTGTTATATTTCAGCTCCAATTTCTATCTAATGTGGTAAATTTTAAGAATAATCAGTTGTTATAAAGGAGATTTGTATGTCCGGATTTTGTTATTCTAGGATAATTGGGAGTTGATTGTTATCATGGGGCCACATCTGCTTATGAATTGAAAAGCTACTAAATTTTGTTTTGTTGGGTACTTGATACTACAACAACAACAAACAAACCTTTATCTTGCTAAGTTGGGTCCGCTATTGTTGTGTACTTGATAAAATGAGAAAATGGCGGAGTATAAAATTTTAAAGCTAAGTTTGTTCTTCTTAACAGATTTTCTTTTTTGTGATTGATTATGATTTATATTAATTCTCGCACGCCATTTAACTGTAGCAGGAAACATTTGGTTTTGTTATTATTATTATTTTATTTTTCTTCATATTCCCTGGGCTGTTCCTGGTTTTGTTGTTCGCAGCCAAAGTCATAATAAAATTTTTATTTTCTAGATGATATTATGCAAAAATTATGTTGGAGTGTTTTCTTAATACATCTACCGTTATATGCTAATGTACCAGCAGCTTGAGTAATCAACCTGTTTTTTATATTTTGTGATTCAGGTGGTCAAACAAGCATACGGTACGCCATTTCTTCTTCCTCTACCTTATAAATGCACTCTCACCTCTGAAATTTGTAGTATGGAAAATCTAGCATAGACTGCATTCTGTGCAAGAATAATGCTTCTTCTCTCGCCAAAGAGTTTACAATTAAATTACAGCCTTTTTACCCTCCATGTGCCCACTAATATGGTCTCTATTTTTATTTTAATCTACTTAATATTTCTTCTGTTTGACTAGCTTATTATCTTAACTAGTTATTTCTAACTTTATAAGTCACCTCTGTTTTAAACCAAGTAGAATTATTTATATAATAATTGAAGTGCTATGTTTGTTTCACTTGTTAATTTAAGTTGTTCATTTTGATATAAAAACAGTTTCATCATATTTTTTTGTGAATGTATTAAGATGAGTGCATATTAAAAGGCATAGAAGTTAATATTTTAAGAAAACTCAGTAGATTAAAATAGTATGTTCGCACATTAGCTGCCACATGGATGGCGGAGGGATTGGCTTATGTTTACTTTTCTTTTAGAAGGGACACTTCAATCTTCATTTAAAAATAATAGTTGTGCTTATATCTGTCAAATTATTTTGAAACCATTGAACTGTGAAAATGCATTATAACATGTTAAAAAGTCTTTGCATGCACCTTTATTAATTTGATTGTGAAGAGGTTGCATGTTCTTGGTGGAATATTTCCTTGATTATCCAAAAATTATGGAAATTTCTTATCAGTTGCTTACTATATTGCTGCTGACTTTTTTCACTTATTTCTAACATTAGTCAAATATGGCTTTGGCATCATGTTGCTTGCTGCCTATTTCATGAGTTGTTGTATGATATATACTATAAGACGGGGCTATTAGTTTTGTAAAGAATTAGCAGTCAAATTTTGAGTTTAAATCTTCAAGTTGTTTTTATATCTCTGCATTTATATTAGTTAAACATTTTTTATGAGCAAATTCGTACGTATCAATTTTTTGTTTGGACTTGCAATAGACAATTGGTTGGAGTTTTTATTTTGGTTGCGTTATATTATTTGCAAGATAGAAGCAAATTTTGGTATCCAATATATCAGACTATTTTGATGTATATGTACTGTTAACCGTTTTTTGAAATGGTCAATACCAATTTGATAGGTTCTTTGAAATAATCTTAACATCTTATTGCTGTGAACATTGGTATTCTGTTTCAAATAAAGGAGAAAAGGATTGGTTTGAATCAAGGGCGAGCTTTGTTAAATAAATATGCCTTTTTTTGTTTAATCGTAGGATGTTCTTTTTTTATGGGTGAGGTCATGTATGAAGTGCAAATCTAGATTTATTGTTTTTAACAAGATTGACAAGTAGGTTGAAGAAAATATGCCTAGGAAATCCTACTAAGCTTTTTTATTGGTCTAAACCAAACTTGATTGTTGAAACAGTTTAATTATTATGGAGGGAAGATCTTTTGCTCCGACCTTTTTTTCTCAATTATGGGCAATACTTTGTCAGTTCTGTCATCTTATGCTACATATGCCAATTATATTTAACCTATTATAGTGGGATGTCAATAGTTATAATTCCATAAAATGCAATGCAAATGATCAATCCCAAAGGGTATCTAATCAATAGCACAAAATGATCTATAATTAGGATGGAGAGATTTTCGAGTCATAATTTGGATTTGCTTGGCCCAAATTAATAGTGGAATAGTTCTCAACCTTAAATTTGGATTATGTGGGATTATGATTTGTCAGAAACCAAATAGTAGATTTTTCTTGCTGGAAGTTTTCACTAATATTGGTATTGAGCAGGGTTTAGATTGTTATAAGAGTAGAAGCTAAGTATAAAGCAATTTTCTCTTGCCTTTCTTTTAGCTCCCATCTTCTTTGTCTCATTTGCTCTAGTCCTCTTTTGTCACATATCTTCTATTTGATACCTATACAATCCTTTTGGCTACACTTTGAGCTCTTATGCATTCATACCTTCCACATTTGTAGTTGCATGATATGTGGGGTTCAATATGTTAGAGATCCGTTCATGTGTATCAGCTAGAATCGAATTTGAAGTCTTGATTGTCTCCTCTTTTCCCTTTCTTTTCCTTTATGTTCATTGCCCTTTTGACAGTTTTATGGCTAGCCCTAGCAATATTTCTTGAGGACCATACATTTCAATTTCAACAAAGGTGGTGACTTGCTAATAGTTACTAGCTTTATCTTTAATAATCTCTCTTCCAAATTATATTTGTTGATCAAAATAGCTCTCCTTTTGGTTTAGATTTTTGTGATTTCTATTTGTTATGGTTTATTGGATCTAAATTTAATTATAGTTGGGATTGAACCTGCAATGATCTAATAATTTAATACCATTTAATCTAGAATGTTGTTGACGGGTTTAGAGGCTTTCTCTGGATCTAGAAAAGTGCTTGCATAAGTCAAGGGTTTTATTGCATCGAATAACATAATAGTTGTGTTTTTCTTATTAGAATTGCTCGTCCATTTGTGGTTTTGAGTAGGGATTAGATTAATGTAGGTGTTTAAACTTAGTATTAAATGATAGAGTTAATATGGAAATGTTGATTGAATTTCTTGGGTTCTTTGGAGATATAATTTGTCCAACTTAACCACGTCTAGGTTATGTACAGAATAGGTTCATTCCAATGTGAATTGAATGAAACCAAAATCAAGATAATAAAGTAAACCATGGAGAAAGAGTTTGATTCTTCAATTTTAAATTAGAATTCATATGATCATTTGACCTAATGTTGAGGAGAAATTGGATGCAATTTAGATATTAGTAATGACTGCCAAGAGTGAGAAGAGGCAAAATTGCAATATGAGGTAAAAAACTTATATCATGTAGTTGGAATTCGATTCCCTTATGCATGCAATACTCTCCCACTTGTAACAGGAGGTGATAACAAAATCTGATTTATAATTCCCTAAAGAAAATGCCAAAGGTAGTCACAAAAGCTATTAAACAAAAGGTTAGTAATGATTTAGTCTTTTCTTTGGTGTAAGAAAAAGGTGGCCAACAACCTCATTCAAATTTGAGGATAAGAAGGATATCTAGTTATCAATCATTTTGTATCCTTTTGTGTTTTTATTTTGGGTCATCTTTTGTTTCCTTCGAGTGTAACCACTTTTTTCGTTAACTAATTTATTTTGGGTCAAGTCCAAAGTGAAGCTGAGAATGTCCTTGCCTTTGCTTTGTTGGGATAGTCTCGTAATTTTAAAAATGTGTATAGTAAGCTACTCATTAAAGAGAAATCAAAATCTACTAGCTTCTCTTTGTAGATTTGGAATAGATTCTTAAAATCATGTACTACTGAAATTATTAAGATGCATGCATACTGGCATCTTATGGTCTTAGGTGGTCAGGTAGCAAATTTGCACTTAGATTTTTTCTTCGAGAAGCTTTCAAGCATCATATTAATTGTTTCTTTAATTGCATGGTTCAAACACCTCATGTCATCACCCAAAATCTGATTGGTTAAAGTTGAGGGCTTGCCAATCTTTAGTCACCATAAATCTGGCCTGATAAACCTTTTAGTTTATCCGTTTGACATAAAGTAGATTTGTTTGGATATCACATGTCCTTTTAATTTTGAGCAAGAAAATGATCTAGTTAACTCATTGTCGGCGATAAAAAGGTAAGGTTGTTGTTGCCCGTAAGAAGCTGTCGGTCACCGGAATCGAAATCCCGTCGCCCGCTTTGGAAGAACGTTTTAATTTACATATAGATTTAAGTTTAAAATCAAATATGAAAATTAAACTGACCCCATATTTTTCATAGTTTAAATGAAAGAGCGCTTTACCTCAAACCCTGTATCTATCCCGAGGGATAAACACAAGACTTGAGGACGAGGCTCGATCAAATAAACTAAGATATATATATGTCCGTTTGGTCTGCGAATCGTTTTATTTGCTGACAAATTTTCCTATTTAATATGAAAAATTAAATAGTGTTTATTTTAAGCTGAGTTCGGAAAAGCTTCCTATAAGGGCAAGCCCCTATATTTAATTACATCTTAAATGATTGAAATCACTTAAGAATACTTTTGATAAAAATCAGAAAAAATTATCTTTAAGGACTTAAAAAGGATAGGACTTTTCAACGAAATCGGAAAAATATGTGTGCAAAAGGGAATTATTCAAATTGGGAACATTTATTATAGAATCCAAAGGAAGAAGAACTAGGGGATGCCACAGATTCAGAGGAGATCCTTGGTGACTTCCCAGTCTACCCTATGGTTTGGCTTCAATTTCGAGGAAAAATATTCAAGTGTTTTATCCTGCCAATTTTATTTAATTGGGGCTTACATTCGTGTGAAACACTCACACAAATTGCCTGGAAGGTGTGAGGATTTATGTCGTAACGAACGACAACCTCAAAATCCTAAAACGAGTTAGGGCTTAGATCTTACAACAGAGCTATACAAATGTCTAACGAAAATGTTGAAGATTTATGTTGCGCTAGGCGAACAACCTCAAAATTCTATGGATTGATGTTTTAATTTCTAGGAAAGGAATAGTTTAGCTGAGGAAGACATGTTCTGCTGTTGAAGATTGTCGTGCTGCCCACCGCGCTAGTTCCAAGCTCCTTGTTGTGACGAGTTTAAGTTTTCTAGGATGTCCAGTTATGATGTCAAATCAAACGAACCTATGGTAATAGTCTTCTAAACATTTTATATAAAAAGAAAACATGCTTAAGGCTATATAATATAAAATGTGCAGTACAAGACAAACAATAGGATGCATGTAGAACGGTAGCAGGTAGAAACATGAACATGTTGAACAGTACAGTAGCAGGTAAAAACATGAATAATATAACATGCTGTATAGGAAGAACAATAGCAGGTAAAAACAGGAATAATACAACATGCTGTACAGGAAGAACAGTAGCAGGTAGAAACATGAATAATATAACATGCTGTACAGGACAGTAGTAAGTATAAACAGGAAAATGAAGTGCTGTAAATGTAAAACAAATCTGTACGGCCGTGAGATCCGCTGTTTCTTAAATATAGCAAGCTGAAATGCATTCAAAAAGTGAAGTATCTGAAAGAAACGTCATCCAGAAAATCCGAAGAAGAGTGTAACAACGACTCATGACAGAAAACTCGAGAAAATCAACGAGAAAAGACTCAAGTAAAAATCCTAAAAGAAAAGAAAAGAAACATGAGTGCCCTGTCCCAAAGCTTTGATAAAACAAAAAAAAGTTCGGGTAAGGTGGACCGCAAGCACTCATGTGGGGCTAGGGTCAAATATATATATATACTCGAGGGTCCACGAAGGCTACTCGGTCACCCGAATGTATAAAACTCGCCACTCGCCTAGAAGTGTGTCTTGAACCTCACCTAGAGGGATATTTCTCAGCCTAAACAAGTATTCGTCAGGTGGACAATCAATTTTAAAATGTATTTTAAAATTTATGTTTTTAACATGCACATAGGTCTCAAAAAAGAGATTATCAATTTCATTTTATAGCGAAATATATATATATATTTTTGAAATAAGTTTTAACAATTTTTATTGTCCACAAGTCGATTACGCTGTCGGGCGTGAGACTGCCAACCACCAGGGGAGGTTCGAGTCAACTCCTGCTAGACTTATGTCGGTGAAGGATACCGTTATCCTATTGTTCATCAAATGTCTGAATCTTGATGTTATAGGATAAGACATCTTTTTGCTCTATCTTCAGTATGCCTTTATCATCACCACCCTAGGCCCCAAAACAAACTACTTGCGACCTTGCTTGATGGTTTCACGTATAGCAAAATGCTATACGTGGACACTTATGCGTCGGACATAAGCATTGAAAACTGAACCAAGAAACAAGGAAAGAAAAGAACAAAAATGGGGTGAGAGAGAGGAGACACTAATCTATCTAAAACACCGAAAATGAGAATAGATTAGTTCTCAAAACTCCTATCAAAAATACCTGGAAGAGTAGGACCCAAGGTCTTTCCTAACAAACATAAAGGGCAACTTTGTGCTGATTTTTCAAACCCCAAAGACATAAGACTAATCAAATCAACCAAACGCTCTCCCAAATAATGCTTGCAAATCCTCCAAACCCCAAGTTGATATCATAATCTCCCAACTCCCAAATTAATCCATGGCCTCACACATCAAACAAACACAAAATTTTTCAATGCACTGAGGTGTAAGACTCACGACCTGTATCAGTAGAGAAAGGAAGACAGCTACCAAGATCCTCGGCCCAGGTGAGGTAAAACCAAGAAAATTCACGGGTAAAAGCCAATATCAGCACCATCTAGCTCCAGTCCCGAATAAACTTCCACAGGTGACTCATGAGCAAGGCAAAACAAGGCCAATATAAAAGAGAGAAACCCACGTTTAGAACTTAAAGAAGGGAGGGACTCATGGCCACGACAAACAGGGCAGTCCAAACCAACTCCAAAGCATTGTAATCAAGGCTCACAGCCAAGACCAAAGCCAAGACACGAGGCAAAGGGAAAGGGAAGGCTCACGGCTGAGGCGACTCAAATCAATTCCATAAAAGTTTTGACATACATAAGAGAGTACAAAACATCACCAATCTCTGAAAGTAACAAATTTGATCCGCCTACAATCATTCAAATGATTCAAGCCCAACAAGAGGGGTTAAATTAAATTCAACAAACTCCAATAGGTCCTACGGGTAGGAGCTAAGGTCAGTGAAAGCCAAAACCCACATCCGCCTCTTGGGCAGGGGCGAAACGAAGCAAACCCGAGCCTCCAACTATCGAATAAGGGCTAAAGCGAAACTCCAATAGAGATTAAGAACCTAGCTTCCTCATAAATCAACTTCCAATCACTCTAAGGGTCTGTTTGGGGCAGCTTGCGCGTTTCACGATAAACATCTTAACCTGAAACGCGGGCCGCGGGTCGACCGCGAGGGTCGAGTCGCTGCACGCTTTTAGTGTAAAAAACTCAAATGCGGCAGACAGTATTTTAAAAAACGTGCAAACCAAATTGTTAGACGACGTTTTCAACAACGCCGCCGCACTTATAAGCTGCCCCAAACGGGCCCTAAGGCAAAAACCGAGCTCCCAATCTAAAGTTAAAGCCAACAAAAGCTCAAAACCCGAGCCACCACAGGCAAAACCAAGGCTCGGCACAAAGGCAAAGCCAAACCAAGTTTCCAACTAAAAAAAAAAGAACCAGTAAAAGACCAAAACCGAGCCAATATAGGCCAAAACTTGAGCCAAGTGAGGGTCAAAAACCAAGATGCAATTGAGACCTCCAATATTAAGCCATAATAAAAGTTAGAGCAATATTCTCATGCCTTTAAGACATCTCAAAATGGAACTACCACATGCTTTGAGTGAAAGTGGATGAAAGCTTCATAATACATATACTAACATGCTCATGAGAAGGGCCAAATTATTTCAAAACCATCCTCTTAATTACTTCCAATATAAGTATGCCTTGGGAGATAGGAAACATACCATGACTTCAGCACTTTAAATAAGCAAAGTAAAAGAAAGGACTAATAGCATGCCAAATTTAACTTCTAGCATATATGCATATTTTTTTTCATCTTTCACACGTTTTAAGTGATAAACATTTCCAAATACAAGTATAATGACAACTAGAGTGCTAAACCATACCCTGAAATCATCATCAGAGGCTCGGCAAGGTTAAAACCGAGAGCCAATAAAGCACAGAGAAAGGGAGGGAGAAGGAAATACACATCCTCAAGCTTTTAAATGCATTCCCACATAACAAATGTATAAAGAATAAGTTAGCACATGTTTAGGAATGAGGCAAATAGTAATCTTCCTATTCTAGCATGCTAACGGGGCTTGACAGAGAACAAGGACGAACACAAATAAAGCGCAGGGGCTCGGTAAAGAGCAGGGCCGAACACAGGCAACGCACAGGGGGAGAGGGGGAGAGGGAAGTACCTCCTCCTTAAAGTAGAATCACAAAAGGAGTTGCAGAAAAGTATTCCCTAGCCAACACCTCTCTCCAGCAACAAGGAGAGTTCAAAAAAACTTAAGAGAGTGAGTAGAGAAGAGTAATAGAGAAAGGTCCTCCCCTGGAAATGATTTTCGGCCCTTTTGAAGCTTCACAGAGGAACGCTAATATACGCTAAGAGAAGAAGAAGATGAATGATTGAAAAAAAAAATCCCGTAGAGATCGAGCGCAGAGGCGCGCCATACCGTTTGCGGCTCGAGGAGCCAGCAAATGATGAGGAGGAATGGGCGACTGCGAGAGGAGCGCGGGAACCTTCGTTCCAACGGGGTCACGCGAAGGACCACAGCAACCAGAGTAGAGACGCAGGAGGGACGAACGCACGAGCGAGAGACAGAAACGGGAGAGGGGTAATGAAATTAGGGATTAGGTTTATAAGTTTTATTTATAATAATAAAATATTATTTATTATTATAAATAATACTTAAACACATCTCCTTCTCCAGAAATGCCCTCGCGACGAAACAAACGTCTCTCCTAAGCAAAATCGACGTTCCGGACGCGTCGGTGCAGTCCGTTTCGTCATCCGGGCAACCTCGTCGTCGATCGGGTTAAAAACGCATCGCGGTCTAAATCCCATCAAGACTTCAGCTCGAATTCGATTAAACAGGACGACGAAGAGCGCAGCGGCGCCAAATCAATGAGTAGAGTCAATTCTAAGGCCGACAGTCCTATAGGAATGCTCCCTGTGTTCCTTCGGAGTAGCCTTACTTGCTAAGAAATAGCGGTCAAGACTACCACATGGAACGTTAAGTCGAGCGAAGAAAAGTCTGGAATTGCTAACGAGGAGGGCTCCTTCACTAGTTTTCTAGGAGTAGTCGACAGAAAGGTCCAACGGCTAGATCCTAGGCTACTAAGGAGGGAAAAACTACACCTCGACCGAAAGCGAGGTCAACACTCATTTAAATAAGAATAACCAAAGAAAACTTGATGGTAATGTTTAAAATTTAATTTAGCTTATTTAATGCAAAATGTGCATTTGACTTGTGGTTGAATCCAATGATTGAAATGACATATGAAACACAACACTAACATGAACGTATCTTCGAGACACTATTTTATTTAATTTATCTGGATTACACAATTTGGCTAAATTCCTTTTGAAATTTTCTTGGCTATGTAAGGTTAGAGCTTTTATATCTTGTGTGTACCCCTCACCTAGGGATTTGCAACAAATTTAAAATTCGAATGAAGGATTCCAAACACAACAAAGTATTACTCAATAAATTGGCTCAAAGTATGTACAAAATGGCCTAGCAAATTCAGTGTTCATTTAATATGAAGGTTCTATTGATAATAGCAATTATATGAAATATTTAAGAAGTAAACTGCATATAAACAATCATATCGGTTTGTCTTACTGTCATGTTTTCACTTTCTTTTTTTTTGTCATTTATGCATAGATTATTTATTTATGTAATGACGATTAGTCATCCATGTTCATTTATGATGTGTGGCATATTTTATAAAATATGTATTGACACAGAGTGTTGATACTCATCAATCTCCTCATAATATGTCAATTTTCCCAAGTAGTGTTGTCAACCACCTTCTATGAGGAATTCTCTCTAAAATTCATGTCTATCTATTGGCACCATCATTTCTTTTCTTCACATAGTATTGTTTATTTTATTCGTATGAATTATAAAAATATTATTAAGATCCATGAAGGAATCTTATACTTGCATACTTATTACATCATACCATGTAATGAAAGAAGTCCATTTCATTTATACCAACATGCAATGAATCCAACTGCATTTAATGTGTTCATGAATCGCACCTCAGTATAGGTATGAAGAGTTAATATATATCAATTCTTGATTTATTTTGCAAGCTACTCTCAATTTCATTAGCTTTCTGCTTTGTTTCTAATGGAAGGTAGAAAAGTTGCATTCTATGCTCACTCTCTCCCATGGACTCGATGGAACAATAGCAATCTATTATCTAAGGCCTCCCTCGCTATTTAACAGTATTGAGATGAGAATCAACACTATGATTTAGATTGATAGATAGTTCCTATCTATTCTGCTTGGAAATGTAGCGGGACAATTTGTAAGCCTATTTTATAATGCTACCTCTAGAATTTCCTTTTCATTAATGGCTAGGACATATGAAAGTTCCCTATAAGCTCTTTTATTCCACTATTATAGATTGAATTAAAATGTTTGAATTATTGGGGAGACAAATCTATTTGAGCAAATTGGCTGCGAGAAGACTATTAGACCAAACAAAAGCATCAAATATGAAGCATAAGTACTTTGCGTGATTAGGGTATGCCATATACTTGGTTTGTGGTTTTCATCACTCAAGTGAACTTATGTCAAGCTATGCTCCCTATATTGGTATCACTTATATAAATATGACTGATTTTTTTAGCAATTTTGTTTGGGTTTATTGCTAGTCATCTAGTGTTTTCAAAACACTCATGGCTCACAAATCATTGTGGACCCATATTCTAGCAATCAATGCTTGCACTTGCTTGATTTTCCACCTTTTTAATTTGAATTCCTTACAATTTTTCATAAATTGACTTAATTCTTCTCAAATTTATTTGATAGAATATCAATCAAATTGACAACCTCTCGAATCATAAGGAGCTCTATGTATTAAAATTTGTGTCATTACAATCTACTTTCCTTAGGAAATTTTATTCTTGAGTTTGATGCATTTATTATAATTAAGGGTATATGTTTCATTTTTTGTCTTAATTTTTCACATGGTTTCCCATTCAATTTGGTTCCTCCAAAGAATGAATCTTTTTGTAAGAATCTTCTTCCCACACAATTTCATGTGCTATTGTGGTAGTATTCACTTGGGCACCTCTACATAGCATAGATTATGTTGTATTTACATCACTTTCTTGTTTTAGTGAGCAACATGCATTAGCTTATACAAAACGTTTTAGTGAAGAAATGTGGGAAAAATCTTATACATCAGTTAACGCTGGAAATAAATCTAGGCGCTGAAGGGCTTGAACTATTCGTTCTACATGCTCAAATGGTCCAATAGAACGTGGTTTAAGCTTTTCTTATGGACGAAACATTTGAATCCCTTTATGAGTTTGACTTTGAGGAGGACTCGATCTCTAACATTGAAGTGGACATCTTTAATTTTTATCGATCATGCACTCCTTTTAGTCATTGCAGTCACTCATAAATTATCTCGAACTTCTTGGTTGTCTCGTTTACTAGTTGAGATCATAACATGGCTTTTCATCTTGTTCTTCTTGAAGAGGGATGATCTATTTGTTTGTCCTTACGACGCCCTCATGCTATCTATGCCAATGCTTGCTTGATGACTGTTGCTGTAGGGGAATACTATCAGATGGTAGGTGTGCTCCCACTTGCCACCATAACTGAGAATGCGTATTCTGACCAGATCCCTTCAAGTTTTTGATAATATTCTTGTTTATTCTGTTATTCTCTAGATGGGAACATGTGCCCAGCATTTTTTGAAATTGCTTCTAAATCGGAAATTCATCATCCACTTTATCAATCACAATAGTTCATGGCATTCCATTCAACTGGATATGTTATGTAGTCGATCTTTTGTTCAAGCTTTTTGCGTTGACATAAATGGTCACTTTTTCAATTGGTTTACAACTGCCCGAATTGTGTAATGCCCTCAGGCAGTCTAGGCAAGCTTTTCAAAATGCCTATTGTCATGTCCTGCCACTTTTATGTAGCTATTTTAGAGGTTGTGACAAACTGCTAAATCTATCATGGCTTTCTTCATTGGGATGCCAAGAATTTGCTTTTGTACTGCTCTTCCTTCTTCAACTTCTTCAAGTTATGGTGCGTCTTGTGTGCCCCCAGATGCATGCTATACATGCATTGATGTGCTTCACGTTGAATTATTTTCTTTAAATTTTCTCTGGTCATTATGCGTTGCCGGCTTTTGCAGTTAAGCGCTCTATCATCAATATGTAAATTTGTTTGGTCTCTAGCTCAAAATTTTTGGTCGATTAGTTTACTTTGATCACTTGATGCAAATGCTCTTGTATGACAGCTGTCCTGTTTGGCCAGCTTTTAACTTTGCTTAAGAAGGATTTCCTGCTAAGTATGTTAACAATCATATTGTCTTCCTTGGTGACATTGGATTGCAGGGTATTGTCTTTTAATGATTCGAGCTGTCCTCCATTTTATGCGTTCATCTTCTTTTGTGTGAATAATTATTTTAAGCTTTGGTGGTCAGTAAATATCTTCACACGAATGCCATATATGTAGTGCCTCTAATCTTAAGTTAAAACTCCACAACCTCCAAATTGTTTTAATACATATTTAGCAATCTCAAGATGCGGGCTATTAAGTCACCATGCCATATCTTTGAACATCATAGTGCTAAGGAACCATCATTCTAGACTTGAAATTCATCCATCTAGAAGTGGGATGTTGTGATTAGACAGTCCTTTAACAATTCAAACTCTTTTCACAGATTTTTTGTCCATTCAGACTCGATAAACTCTTGCATCGGTTGAGAAGGGGGATGCCTTCTAGGAGAATGCTTGGACAAGCCTCATGTAGTATGTTGTTAATCTAATTAAGCTTCAAACCTTTGGCATGTTCGTGAATTTTGGCTAGTCAATCACAACTATAATCTTTTGACGGCCTTTCTATATTCTTGTAGTCATGATAACAAAACTTAAGAAAACAGTGTTGCTTAGCTAGAATTTGTATTTGTAAAACTTTGCATATAATCTATGGTTCTTGAGAGTTCCGTAAGACAGTTAGCACAAGGTTCTGTCCTTGGATTTGAATAGGGCATCGCCAATAGAAGCTATTAGCAATTGATGCTTGTGCGTCAAGTTACCCTATTTATCAAGTCAATGAATGCTGCTGGGCCATTTTTAGTTTGAAAGGTTTGACATGGAACTTTTAGCGGCCATCACATGTATAAAAGGCTGTCTTATGCATGTCCCGCTTCTTTGACTTGGGCTTGATGGGTATACCTATTCTAGGCTGATCTTGGAGGTTATTATTTTGGCTTGCAATTGATTGAAGAGATCATTGATTGAAGGAAGGAGGCACTTGTTTTTGATAGTTACATTGTTTTGCTAATGGTGTATAATGCCTGTTCTCATGCCATTATCCTTATTTCTCTCAAAAAAAGATTGGAGCTACTCATACTAAAATGCTTGGTCAAATGACTTTATTTTCTTGCAGATCATGTTGCTGATTCTTCATCATCTGCCATTGAAACATCACCATCTAATAGAGTTCTTTTGAAAATTTGTGTCGTCTATGGCAATAAATTATATTTTATGGTTGGATTGTAATTCAATCAAGTTGGTTTGACATTTTCAAACTATAAGCTCATCATACATTAGACTGCCTTCTTTTTGGAATCTTTTATGCAACCTAGATGGTGAGATCTCTTAAAAAAATAGTCTATCATCTTCAATTATAGATACTTGACAGAATTACTTTTCTTTTTCCAAATAGAGTGATGATAGGCTATGGGGAAATTTGAATTGAACTCGCTTCCCATTCAATTAATCATGGCATGACATTGTGGTAGCCAAATCATCATATCATATCAAACTCAATCAGAGGTTAGAATGATAAAAAAAGAGCGAGATTTTTTTATCTTGATTGAGCGGATTCATGCACACAACAAAAATTCTAATACCATCTCTAGTTGAAAACATGACAAATAATCTTATACTTAATGAATGTGATTTAGCCTTTGAGTCATGAAATGTAGGCTTAATAACTGTAGAAAGAGATATGCCTAAACCAAATCATATTAACACATGCTTTCCATAGAGGTATAATGTCCTCATTACCTAGCTAGGTTTCTCTTAAGCTTCCTAATTGGCCATTGTAAACTCTTTGGGCTTAACAAACTTGCCATTCCTTGTGATTTCGTTATTGGCATGATCTATTCAAACACCTTTTATTTGGGCGCTGGTCATTCCCCGGTTGGCGAGTTCAAATGCCATTTGGTTGGATTTCTAAGATGGAAATCATGGCAATGTATTTTATTCCCTTGCACTTAGAGCATCATCGGGAATCTTTGATGCATATTCGTTTATTTTTTTTCTTGCACTACGGGCATATCCTCTTCATTTGAAAAATTTTCTTGGTTGACTATTCATTGTCTCATTTCTGCCTTTGCTAGGTTCTTGTCATGCTATGACTACTCGTTGCTCTTTTTGTCCATGGTGGCTTTTTCCGTCATCTCATAACTCATTTGGTTGAATGACACTAAAGCTTGTTGAATAAAATCCCTTAAACCCTTAGGGAAAGGGAATTACCTTTGCTTCTAATTGGAACAATCTTCGATACATTGCAAGCGAATGCAACAAGTTTTGCTTCATACTCACCACAACCATTATGTCTCACCATACTAATTTGTTGTGTTAATGTTGGATTTGGTAGCAAGTTATTAGGTCTTTTTGAAAGGTTCTCATGGGTTCTCTTTGTCTGGCAGTTTCACTCAAAATGATATCTAGATGATTTGATAAATAACAATATTTTCTATGAAGTTGTATTGGTGAATCTTTTTTGATTCTTGAAGTTTTTTAGTTTTCCAAATGGTTTTTAACTTCTCAAGTTTTATATCAGTTTAAAGAGAGAGTGACATTTTCTTTAAAGCTTCAAAATCTTTAGTCGGAGGAACTAGAGCTTCCTTGATTGAGATATAGAAGTTGGCACTTCAATGCTCTCTTACCTTTGCTTGATCTCCAACATTGACACCTTTCTTCTTATTTCTTGGATCTGTATTCTATGTTCACCTCCTATTACAAAATAAGTTGGAGACTGGTCCACTTGATGATATCGGCGTTAACCTAAAACGCAATAAGAAATTCAAATATTATTACTAAAAGCAAATATGTGGTTACTATCAAGCACATTTGAAAGGAAAATTACAACAAAAACCTCACAAACTCACCCTAGGGCTAAATCCAGTGGTGGTGGAGGCCTGAGGTAGGTAGCTGAAATGTGTTGTGGGTGGTTGGGACAGCAAAAAGAGGGTCGGAAATTGCTTTGTCAGCGAAGCTGAGGGCCGGGACAGTGAGGAGCAGCGAAGGGACAGTGAGGAGCAGCGAAGGGGAAGGGACGTGGAATGTCGGACAGCAAGAGGATTGCTGTCTGGTGTGGGGGAAGCAAGTGGGGACTGTAGGATAGGTTGCAATCCCGGCTGCAGCAAGTCAGAATGGTGGTTGGACAGCAGGAAAACAGCAGATTTACTGTTTTTTGGATGGCGGCAGCGAGGATCGGCATCTGGGAGTGATGTAGAAAGGTTGGGGAAGAGTGGAGGTGGCTGTGCAGGATGTTGGCGATGTGGGGAAGGGAGGGAGGCTGCTGGAAATGGAGAAATTACAGGAAAAATACACCAATAGCTGCTGTCCACAGTGGCTGCAACAGGGACTGAGCGGCCAGGAGTGATGTGGAAGAGGATAGGGAAGATAATCATCACTTTTGGAAAGAGATATAGCCGGATCACCACTCAAATCGGATATAATCGTTGAAAAGAGAAACGGATGCCAACGGTTGTCATGAACAGAAAAATGACAAAACTTGACTTCCAACTCCTAATTTAACACATATATATCCTTGAAAGCATCATAAGTACTGTCCACAGTGGTTGCAACAGTGATATGTTTAATTATAGTGAGGTTGTTAGCTTTGCATTGAAATTTAATTTTTATTCTCTTGTTTTTTTTTTAAAATTAAATATATAAGAGAATCAAGGAACTAAATCTATAATATAAAATATTACTTAGGCTAACTTTATGCCGGTCAACTTGATTATTGTTTGAAATATGTTAGTCAAGACTGAGGAACTAATCTATTGAACTTGTTGGAATTGTAGAGAATTCACCTAGGTCACAATGAATTCACTTGAGTCACTTTGATTCCGTTGAACCCATCATGAAATCATCGATTTAAGTCTCACTGATATGCCGTGTTCAATTTGGTTTAATTATTGACTAAGTCTAGCAATCTAATATTGAAAGCTACTTGTTTCATCTCAAGGCAATTTTGCCCAAGCTCTTATGATACTTGCCTTTATTCAGCCCATTAAACTGAAGATTGTTAGGGACTTCGGTCTCAATTGAACACTGTCCTTTTCATATACATGGGCTACATGTCTCATGTATATTACAACAAGCAATTTTTTAGTTTTTCTATATATATATATATATTTATATATTTATAGCTCAGATGTAGCTTTTATTATTAGTGCTAAGCCTAGATTTAATTCTATAAATTATTGGTTAGGGGGAGGGCCTGGTACATAGAATCATTTGTACCTAAGCCTTGGTACTTTTGATTGTTTAATAAAACCTTAAGAGTTTTTTACTCTAAATTCTCTCTCTATAGTTTCCTCCTTTTTAGCCAGTCTTGTTAGTAAAGTTCTAGTATCATTCACTGAGAAATTTGAATTCCAACGTAATGCAAGGAAAATGAATTTGGCTGACACATGCATGAAAAGGCTACAGTTAATAAAATCCTAGTTCGTCTACTCTTGCATTAATTATTTCTGATGGGAAATTGTTTTGGCAGATTTGCCTGTAGCTGTGCATTGCGAGACATCTCCTATCATGTTGGTTATTCAACTCGAAAGTAGTTCTTAGCATTTTTGGCTTATAATTTTACATGTTCAGTTCTCTTTATGCCAATGAAGATATATGCTTTTCATTACGAATATTTTTTTAGGCATTGATAACAATCATTCTATGGATGAATGTGTGGTTGACTACTTTTAAACATAGGTAAATTTACATATATACCACTAAATTCTTATGTATTTACATATCTAACACGTAAAGTTTGATATTCACACTTATTAAGACTTTGGTGTCATGAACTTATACATGAAATTATGTATGTTGCTTTTAAAGAAGTTGTGATGGTGTTATTTTTGATGAGATGTTATAGATTTGAGTTATATGCATGTAAATCTGAATGTTTAGGTGTTAGATATGTAAATACGTAAGAATTGTGTGGTATGTATGTAAATGCTCCTTGAACTTATCCATGAAAGCATCATAAGTACTGTATAGATTCGCCTTCTTCGCTTAGCTGATAAAATCTTGTTCAATTTTTTATGCAGGCCATATTGGAGGTGCTACTTTCCTAATACCCAAGCTATCATATATGTTGTTGATTCAAGTGACACTGACAGACTGGTCACAGCAAAGGAGGAATTTCATGCTATCCTGGAGGTCCGCGGCTAGCTTTTCAGTACTTTCTTGAATAATTCTTAGCCTGAATTGACCATGATCAAACAGAAGTTTATACTTCAAAATATGTTTATTTTAATATTATATCATAATTATGTGTGTAACCCCGTGTGAATTTTAACCCTTAAATATTGTTAACTTCACGGTAATTTTTTTTGAAACTACAATTAGATTGACCATACTATATTGAGCTAATGTTGGGTTATAAAAAATTATTGACAGACAAATTGAGTGGCATAAATAAGTGTTAAGATGAATGCTTGGAAAAATTGAAAGATAGCTTGGGAAATGATTATGTAGGAGGGATGGTGGGCATAGCTCCTATTGAAGGTAGTGGAAGCTAGATTTAAGGAGTTTTAGCATGTAATAAAGGATAAAAGATGTGTCAATAAGAAATTGTTGGGAAATTAGGGCGAAGAAAAACACACCAGAAAAGAACACACAGATTTACGTGGTTCGGCAAATTGCCTACGTCCACGGAGTTGCCGAGGATTTTACTACTTGAGGAATTTACACCAGTCGATCACCTTGACTTACAAGAAGAATCTTTTACTCTCACTTCGTTGCTCTCTTTTCTTCTCTCTGTTATTCTCTCTCTACACCGAGATACACCGAAGAAGACAAACTTACAAGAGAAATAAACCTAATTTCTCTTCTGCCACAAGCTACCAAGAAAAAGTCAAGGAAGAACAATCTTTTTCTTCTTCTTTCTTCTTTCTTCTTTCTTCACCGCAAGAAACTACACCTTGTACTTCTCCTCTATCCCGAGGAAGCCCGAAGAACACCAAAATTGTGACTTCTCTAACTGAAGGAGAGTCGTGCGATATCTTTATCACGAACAGGAGGGAGCGAAGGGATGCTTCGCTTCGCAACCGAGGACGGCTGGAGCGGTTCGCGTAACCGTAGGGTCGCGGGAGATGTCGTGACGATTCACAACAGAGTGGGAGTTTCGCGATCGGGAGCGGAGCGGGAGCGGGAAGCGCAGATTCGCGACGCGGTCTCCAGCGCTAACAATATCCCACTTGGAGACCGATACACCTGCTACAACATCTTCTCCCTCAAACTGACAACCTCCACTGGCGGTGTTGCCATTTTCTTCAAACATGAATCCTCCACCATGAATTCTCTACCTTGAATCTTCCACTTTGAGTCCTCCAACTTGAATCCTCCACTTCTACAACTCAAAGCCCTGTCTTCACTCCAGAAGACCAACTGGTGCTATGCATAATTTCAGTTTCTCAAGAGTAACACCCTCAATCAATATATTAGCAGGGTCCAAATAGCCTTACACCTCTGAGCTATTTCTTGAATTACTCTCGTTTCTGCTTACAACTCCATTGCATGGGTAATATCTTGCCTCTGCTGAAAGTCTTTTCTAACAAATCTAGCCTTGTATCTCTTTCTGCCATCCTGCTTAGTCTTCACCTGGAACTCTTACTTGTTGTGTAATGCATTCTTCCTTGGTGGAAGTTCTGCCAGCTCTCACTTGCTATAACTTTCATCTTGCAAGATTTTCTCATAGCTTTGTGGTTCTCTACCATCTGTATGTGGAACAATAGGAATAGGTGCTCCGGGCCCACTCTTCTCTTCACTTTCATCATCAACAGAATTATGAACTGTTAGCAACAGTGCATCATGTATTTTTTCAGATACCACATTTGCGCTATCATTCTCTATTTTCTTTGGATTCCTGCAGTTTCTCCTTATGTGGCCAGCCTTGCGACAATTCCAGCAGGTTGCCTATTAACTAGACTTTTATTTTGATCTCCATTTATTTGAGTTCTTGTCATGCCATCTCCCTCTGAAATCAACATTCAGTACCGAACTCGTACTTGAGATCTCGCCGAATCTTTTCTGCGTACCTCCTCAGCCAAAATCAAATCACGAATATCATCACATGTCAGTTTAGATTTACCTGAATAACTGCTAACTGTCATCCTCATGACTTCCCAACTATTTGACAACGATGCCAACAATATTATCGCATGTATCTCATCATCAAAATCAATTTCAACATACGACAATTGATTTGTGATAGTATTGAAATCATTCAGGTGTTGAGCAACAAAAATACCTTCATTTATCTTCAAATTGAATAACTTCTTCATCAAGTACACATTGTTATTCGCCGATGACTTTTCATACATACCTGATAAGACTGCCATTTGATTTGCAGTCGTCCTCTCCTTGATGACGTTGTGTGCAACAGACCTCGACAGAGTCAATCAAATAACCCCCAAAACTTGTCGATCCAATAAATTCCATTCAACCTCATCTATCCTTTCAGGTCTTTTCTCCAATAACAAAAGATGTAGTTTATTCCCATAGAGATAGTCCTCTATCTGCATCCTCCAATAACCAAAATTAGTGCCATTAAATTTCTCGATCCTTGAAACTTTCATTTCATCTGCAGCCATTATTCTTCCTCAGATCCGAACCGGGCTCTGATACCAGTTGTTGAGAAATCAGGGCGAAGAAAAACACATCAAAAAAGAACAAACAGGTTTACGTCGTTCGACAAATTGCCTATGTTCACGGAGTTGCAGAGGATTTTACTACTTGAGGAATTTACACCAGTCGATCACCTCGACTTACAAGAGGAATCTCTCACTCTCATTTCGTTGCTCTCTGTTCTTCTCTCTCTACACCGAGGTACACCGAAGAAACTCTACGCCGAGAAACACCGAAGAAGACATTTCGTTGCTCTCTGTTCTTCTCTCTCTACACCGAGGTACACCGAAGAAACTGTACGCCGAGATACACCGAAGAAGACAAACTTACAAGAGAATTAAACCCAATTTTTCTTCAGCCACATGCCACCAAGAAGAAGTCAAGGGAGAATAATCTTTTTCTTCTTCTTCTTCTTTCACCGCAAGGAACTACACCTTGCAATTATCCTGTATCCCCGGGAAGCCCGAAGAAGAACACCAAAATCATGACTTCTCTAATTGAAGGAGAGTCGTGCGATACCTTTTATCACGAACAGGAGGGAGCGAAGGGATGCTTCGCTTCACAACAGAGGAAGGCGGGAGAGGTTCGCTTAACCGCAGGGTCGCGGGAGATGTGCGACAGAGGAGCGGGAGTTTCGCGATCGGGAGCGGGAAGCACTGATTCGCGACGCGGTCTCGAGCGCTAACAGAAATGGAATAAAATGTAATTAGCATAGGAAGAAAAAGGGTTAAGACCAAAGCTGCAATAGCTAGAAATTGTTCATAAAAATTTATGCTAAATAAAGTTGACATTTCATGCAATACTCGAGAAGAATCAATGTTGTGTGAGGATTCATAAAACTAATCCTAATAGCAAGAAAAATAGTAATGATGATGATGAAATTACCAAAGGGCTTTGGCTCATGTAGTATATTTCATGGTTTCTTACCTTGATGTCTTAGGAGCTTATCTTCGCTGACACAACTATGGTGAGTTTCTCCTGATCCAATATATTTGATTTAATTGATCTTGTTTGTCATCTGTATACCTACAGCTGGCCTTGTGTTTACCTTACATATGTACTCATTAATCTTATGTATTTATCGACCTTGAGCCACCCTCATGAAATTAAGTAATAGATTTCTATCTTCTTAAGCAAATGATCATTATGGTGAAACATAGACACTTATGGTTTACTTTACTCTACTTAAAAGAAATGAAACAATTAAAATTACATTAGTTTGAAGGTATACTTCACCAACAAAAATCAAAGTCATTAAATTTTAATGAATTAGATCTATATGAGGACCGGTATTGCCCTTCTTGTTGTCATGGATGAGGATGGGTTCTAAAGTGGCGAAGCTAGAACTTAATGATGGGTGGTGAAATCGAAAATTAAGGGGTGACGATTATTGAAGTTTAAAATTTTTAGCTTAATTTTTTTTTCAAACTATTATAAGTACTATTATTAAATAAAAAATATTCTTATATTAAATTTTTATTAAATATTTAAGTTTAAGAGGCAAAAAGTTAAGTGCATTATATTATATTAATGAGTTTAGTAAAAGTTTATGGGCGAAGAGTGACTTCCCTAGCTACCTCGTAGCTCTACCAATGGTATTCAAGACATTCTAGTGATGCACTATGCATTTTTGTTTTTTTTTCAATGGGGACAATTCACAAGTTACTTCTTCTATGACAGGAGGATGAATTGAAAGGTGCAGTTGTACTAGTATATGCAAACAAGCAGGTGAGAGTTGTTATCCTGCTTTTATCCATTGAATATTTTTTATTTTATTGAAAGTAATACATTCCTTTCTTTAAGTGCCAAATCTTTTAGTAGTTTTTTATTTTCGTAGTATTAAAATTCCATCGGTATTTTACTGCTTAGGTTTTGCTTGCATTTTTTGGTACTGAGTTCATCCTGTTATTTTATTGATTTTTTTTAAGTTTTAGGACTTAAAATCCATAATATCACGTACCTGTTAATATGCCTATATGCATGCAGAAATATTTTCTTATACCTGATTATTTTCTTAGAATAATTTAACGGTCCATCGAATGAATGTTCTGTTAATAAAGCCTACGTTTTGGTATAGGTGTTAGGAAATAACCTGAATTTCTATTCTAGGAAATATTCTTCATAATTTTTAGATTCATCATCTTCTTCTGAAAGTTTTGTATGGCCACGTTTGAGTTGTTGATGTTTTCCTTGCAGTATGCCTTGTTATTCCAGGGTTCAAAGTGCCATTTGTGAGTGATAACATGCGTATAAAATCTTTCCAGCGTTGGGGCTGGTGCACACGCACCGACCCAACGTCGCACCCGCACCACCAGACAACCAGAACTCAATTTGACAAGGTTTTTCATGCCAATTTTGGCCAAAGCTATGAGAGGGATGTTAGGACACAACCTAAACATCTTTTTGCTGCTTTTGGAGGCTCTCCACAACAACTTTGAGGGTTAGAAAGAAAACCCTAGAATTCTCTTCTTCATTGGAGGAGGGAACTTCTAGGGTACCTTTTTCCTATGTTTATGTTGAAGTTCTTGAGAGTTTGAGAGGGGAGGTGATTGCCATTATATGAGAGGAGATTTGTGAGAGCTTGTATTGAATAGAGAGGAACGTGGTGTTTTGCTAAGGGCTGATTGGCTCTGAGTGAGTATTCTGGACCTTTTGCACTACAATCTTTATTATTATGATTGCAATAAAGGTTTTCAACTTTTCTTTTCCTATATGTTGTGATTATCTTTGTTTTATGCTTATGTGATGTAAGACATGTGGTTTTCTCGTTTGTTTTATTTTGTGGATTTTTGTTGCCTCGAAGCTTTCTCCGTGCATGAATTTAGTTTGTTAATGTGTTAACTTTCCGGTATTAATTTAGTTATGTTCATATATGATTAAATATTAAAATCACTTGTGATCTAGGACTTCTGCTCGTTGCCTGAAAGAACAAATGAGTTAACGACAAAAACCTATTGATATAGTCATATTATCATTAGTGTTTCGGAACCGAAGAAGGGGATTTGAAGTATCTTGAGAAGCACTCTATGATTAAGCCAAACTTAATTGTATAGTGGTTTGGGTTCTTCTTATGACCTAGGCATAGGCTAAGGAGAAATTTTTGTCCCTGGTTGTCAACAATAGCGTAGGTTCCATAAGAAAATTTTGAGAAACCACTTAACTAGTGTCATAGGAGTATGAATTTTTCATATTTGAATAACCTGGCAAAAGTGTAATCTGATTTCCTCTGATTTCCTCTTTTTGTTTTAGAGCTTTATACTTTTTCTACATGAAATTGCCCTTTCAAACTAAGTTTAACGGTTTAGTAAACTAGAACTTCGCTTGCTATGAATATTTTGACATTTTATTCGTGGGGTCGATATGAGGTCTCGTTTCCGTATGTTACTTGAGCTACACGTATATTTGTATGATTGACCAATTTGCATCACAATAATTTTAGACATCATGTTTTTGACGCATTTACCGGAGGAAGTCATCAAAATTTTCTAACATTGGAAGAATTTTAGTTGAAATATTTAGGTCTTAGTTTTAATTTTTTTAAAATTTTTCTTTTTGTTTTCGACCATATTTTTATCTTTTGTGGTTGTGATTAAAAAAAAATCAAAATCAAAATAAAGAAAATGTTTAAATACTTCGGGATGATAAATTCTCAGGAAAACAAATTAGAGCTTTTCAGGAGCATGCCAATCCATTAATGGCTAGCAAACAAATGAGTCTTGAACATCCTGACATAAGAACTAGGTTTGATTACTCCTATTTCAATACCTATAATCCCAGCTGGATGACCTACCCAAACTTAATTTGGAATAATAATAATCTTAGTCTAGAAAGCCAATAGTGGTGGAGCCCCCAAGTTAATCCTATAGAATATTGAAACAACCAAGATAGTGACTACCTTGAAGGAAGCGAGCATTCGAAAGAATTGTTAGCGAATTTGAGAAATCAATTACAAAGCCAAACTACAATATTGAGAACAATAGAATATCAAATTGGGTAGTTAGCTAACTTAAAAAGTAATGAATCCCAAAAGATGTCAGGAGTAATAGATAACCGTGATTTTGAATATGAAGAGTTGAATCCCTAAGAGCAATTTGTGTTGGATGATTTCTGTTGGACAATGACTTAGGAAGTATATGCTCTTCTTTTTGAGGTCACCCTTAGAGTTGTTAGGGAGATAGTTGAGCTTATAAGACCACCCATAGAAGGGCCCTCAGGGAGGAGTTTGAAGATGGCATTTGGCAGGAGAGTAACCCAGTAGAGTTAGATCTTGAGCTTGAAGAACCTAGGGAGAATCCAACCCCAGATTTAGGAAACCCTAATTTACCTTCTAGGGACCAATTTATTTCAATTTGTAAAGAAAGTACTGATCTACACAAAGAAGATGCTGGATCTATGAATACCCTTACGAAGGATAATATGAATAACCCCTTTACATACACTCTAGAAGACCAATATCAAACAATGAGAAAAAAAAAATTACATGAAATTTTGAACTTGAGGATTTACTTAAAATTCCAGGGCAACCAAAAGATTGGGTGAGTGATTGGAGCTTACTAAAATGGAATTTTGATCCTTGAAGTCTTGTAGGCTTGATTTGACCATAGGTCAAGCTAAGGACATTAAACTTATCACTATATTAGGAGACAACCCAAGCATTATCTTATGTTTCAAGCATGTTTTCTTCTTGCATTTGTGTTGAAATTTGCTTTGAATTTTATTAAATTTTTTTTTTAGTGTTTTGGTTTTGATGCTTATGCAAGCGTCTCATGAGTTTTGGTGATATTCTTACCCGGGTTATTTCTTTACATATATCGATCTCCATGCTATAATGTCTTCTTATGTTGAATTATTTAGCATTAATTCACTATTATTACATGCTATGCTCGTATTTTCTTATAATTTTTTCTGTGCAATGCATATCATAGAAATTAAGTTTGGAGAAAGAAGTGATGCTTGTATACTTGCTTTGAAGTAAATCTTATAATTGAACTGCTGATTATGCTTTAAAGTGGGGACTTATGTTAGGAATCATGATAACTGAAATAAAATATGTAATGGCTTCAATTGCATGTGAATGCTAATTAAAATACGAGATTGTGATTAATGTTTTGATAATTGAGTCTTACATTAAACTAAATTAAACGTTTTGAGATTTGTTTAGATTTATGAAGAAGAGAATTAAAGAAAGGACTTGATTATTAGAAATTAATGAAAATCCTATCATGAAGTAAAATTTTCATATCATTTTTTACACTTATATAATCTAGTTAAAAAAATAAGAAAACCACATGAGAACTCCAATTACTATTTTAGTCATCGTTGAGATATGTGATTACTTGAGGGCAAGTAATAAATAAGTTTGGGGGGTTAATATGAGGTAAATTTACGTGATTTAAGTGCATTAAATATCATGTAACTTCTCTTACTTATCATGATATTACATTTGAGAAAGTTATTTTTATTGTGTTGTGCATGTTACAGGGGTTACGCCACTTAGTGAAAGAAAAGGGGGCAAATTGGGAACCAAAAGGGGTGATGGATGAAAAGTTGTAGTCAGGCGGCACATTCGCGCCTTATATGACGTGCACCTACACTTACTAAGTGGCTCACTCATTTCGGACCTGCATACGACCAAGTCACAAGATAGTAAGCATGGAATACACGCGCTGCTTCTCGAGTGCACACGCGACACTCTACAGGAACGGGCGTACTTGTGCCACCCCATTGGCGCACCCATGCCGACTCATTGGCGCACCCGTGCCTGGACTGCCACACTCACGATGCTTTTGGTTGCACTTGTGCCACCAGACCATTAGAACATAATTTGGAAAGATTTTTCATGTTGATTTTGGCCAAAGCTATAAGAGGGAAGTTAAGGCACGACCTAAACATATTTTGGCTGCCTTTGGAGGCTCTCCACAATTGTTTTGAGGGTTGGAAAGAAAACCCAAGAGTTCTCTTCTTCTCCCTTGGAGGAGCGAACTTCTAGGCTACCTTTTTCCTAGGTTTATGTTGGAGTTCTTGAGAGTTTGGGAGGGTAGGTGAGTGCAATTTATGTGAGGAGATTTGTGAGAGCTTGTGCTGAACTGAGTAGCGTGGTGTATTGTTAAGGACTGATTGGCTTTGGGTGAGTATTCTAGACCTTTTGCCCTGCAATCTTTATTATTATGTCTACAATAAAACTTTTTTGTTTTTTCTTTTGTCATGCATTGTGTTAAATTCATTTTCTTGTTTCATTCTTAGAATTTTTGTTATCTTGACACTTTCTCAACGCATGAATTTCATATGTTGATGTGTTAACTTTCCTGTCTTAATTTCCTTTTTTTCTTCGGACTAGATAGAATATTAAAATCATTTGTGATCTAGGATTGCATCTAGAAGAACAAATAAGCTAACCATAAAAATCTAGTGATATAGACATATTATCATTAGGATTTTACAACTAAGGAAGGGGATATGAAGAATCCTAGGAAACTCTATGATTAAGTAAAACTTAACTGTATAGGGTTTTCGATTCTTCTATGACTTAGGTTAAGGAGAAACTTTTGCCCTTGGTTGTTAAAAGTAGTGTGGGTTCCATAAGAAAACTTCAAGAAACCACTTGACCGGTGTCATAGGAGTATAAACTTTTCATATCTAAAAAATCTTATTAAAACTATGTTTGCTTTTTTATTTTTGTTTTAAGATTTTAGACTTTTTATTCCTGCAACTGCCCTTTCAAACTAGGCTTAGCGGTTTAATAAACTTAAACTTTTTTGGTTAGGAATATTTTGACACTAACCTCATGAGATCAATTCGCAGACTCATTTTCATATATTAGCCGATGGACATGTATACTTGTTGTCAAAGTTTTGAGAAAAATAGGCTGAATCCTGAATAGGCTCGATGCCTTTTCCCTTTGCTTTCACTCCATTAAATAATAATCTTACAATCTATTTTAGGTACAAAATATTATGTATAATCTATTTTAGATAACGTAATAATACATATTCCTAATCTAAATATTCAGTTAAAAGAGAAATAAATCAGAATAAAGATATTGGAAATAATTTAAATAAGGAAGCTCCTAATTATAGAAAAATCCTAATTTAACTGCCTGATTTCTGTCCTTCCTGATTGACATCCTCCCTCAAATTGATGCTGATTGATTAGGAAGCATCAATTTGCCAATAAGAAACTGATAACATTGTCGGGACAAAAATTCTCAAGCAGTGAGTGCCGAAGCCGAGAATGTTGAATCCTCAGAGACAACTCCTGAACCATAACATGATTTGAGCAAAGAAAAGCAAGAAATCCTTTATCATTGTCACCCAGAAATTCGAATCATAGCCACAAGAAGGATCCATTTCCAGTTACACGATCCTAATGCTACCGATCATAGCCCACAAATAGGATCCAGTTCCACGATCCAGATGCTATCAATCATAGCCTACAAGTCGGATCCGCGCCCTAATCCAAATGTTACCGATCATAGCCCACAAATAGGATTCAGTTACACGATTCAGATGCTATCGATCATAGCCTACAAGTAGGATACGCGTCACGTCCTGATCCAAATGCTACTGATCATAGCCCACAAGTAGGATCCGCGTCCTGTTAAACGATCCAAGTGCTATTGATTCTTCCTGTGACGATGAGGATGATTTGTTCCCTGATCTTCACACCAAAAGTGTTGAAGCCGAGATGCCGAAGCCATGAGTGCCGAAGTCGAGGTTGCCGAAGCCTCGCATGTCCAAGCCGAAGATCTAGGGTTTGCCGAAGCCGAAGCTGCGGTCTAAGGAGTGTCGAAGCCTTCAATCCTTGAGTGCGACAAAGAAGAAGTTGAAGCGGACGAAACCAAAGTGGAAGAAGCATTCGAAGATGTCGCAGAAGCAGCGATGGCTAGCGAAGAAGATCTGAAGAAATAATGAGACGATGAGCAGATGAGCGAGAATTAAGGTAAAGAAATAGTTTCTCTCTCCCCGTCCTGCAAGAAGGCCAACGATAAGAGAGTATTGACGGGACTCCAACAATTATCGGTGGTTAGGGCAAAAATTTGACTCTGATACCATGTCAAAGTTTTGAGAAAAATAGGTTGAATCCTGAATAGGCTCGATGCATTTTCCCTTTTGCTTTCATTCCATTAAATAATAATCTTACAATTCATTTTAGGTACAAAATATTCTGTATAATCTATTTTAGGTAACTTAATAATACATGTTTCTAATCTAAATATTCAGCTAAAAGAGAAATAAATCAGAATAAAGATATTAGAAATAATTTAAATAAAAAAGCTCTTAATTATAGAAAACTCCTAATTCAGCTGCCTGATTTTCGTCCTTCGTGATTAACACTTGTGTGATTGACAAACTCGCGTCACAATAATTTCTCCAGTGTCAACATTAGGGAAAAATTTGCGTGCGATAGACGTACACAGCGCTGCGTGCGATATTGGGGTATACTGAGGGTACAAGGGGGTTACATCCACGGTATAAGCCCTTGTAACCTCCCTGTAACTTCCCTGTAACTTACGTGTAACCTCTTAATATATGATAACAGAAGCGTGAAACTTATTTTAGGGTACAGATAGTTTACACGAAGTTACAAGGAGGTTACAAGGGGTTATACCGCGGATATAACCCCCTTGTACCCTCGGTATAACCCCAATATCGCACGCAGCACTGCGTACGTCTATCGCACGCAAAATTTTTCCCAACATTAGACTCTAACAGAAGCCAAACATATACTCTAATTGAAGTCAAATATAGATTCATTTTATTGATATTCACCATCCTGGTCAACATATCAACATGATTCTGAGCTGTATTTTCTCCAAGAATAACTGCTCACTTTTTAAGAGAGAACAAATAAAAGGATACCTTAACAAAATATGCTTCATCTTGGCATGAAAAATGATATTTTTAGCTACATTGAATAATACTCGTATTATCATTATAAATATTTACAATCCCCAGCTCTATGCCCTGATTTACCATAAAGCTCTGCAGCCAAATCATCTTTTTACTAGTTTTAGTGATAGGAATGTATTCAACTTCAGTAGTTGAAAGTGCAACAATCTTCTATAATCTTGAAACTTAACTCATCGCTATGTTCCCCAAAATGAAGATATTCCATGTTGTACTTTTACCATCTAAATCTCCTGCCAAATATGAATCTACAAATTTTTATAGAATGATCTCTGTACTTTCAAAGCAAGGTATCATGTTGACTGTTCACCTGAAATACCTAAGAATGCACTTCACTCTCTCAATGATGCTTGCTTGGATTACCCTTGTACTTGCTGACCACTCAAAGTGCACATGCACTATCTGGTTTCGTACATATCATAGCATATGTTAGACTTCTAACTACTGATGCATACAGAGTTCTCATCTGTGATTTGCTTTATTTTGGACTTAGGTGATAGATTCTTGGATAGCTTGAAATGACTACTTAAGTGGTTGCAAACTAGTTTTGTTTCATTCATGTTGAACCTATTCAAGCTATCTCAATGATGCACTTCACTCTCTCAATGATGCTTGCTTGGATTACCCTTGTACTTGCTGACCACTCAAAGTGCACATGCACTATCTGGTTTCGTACATATCATAGCATATGTTAGACTTCTAACTACTGATGCATACAGAGTTCTCATCTGTGATTTGCTTTATTTTGGACTTAGGTGATAGATTCTTGGATAACTTGAAATGACTACTTAAGTGGTTGCAAACTAGCTTTGTTTCATTCATGTTGAACCTATTCAAGATCATCTCACCATCCTCTGCTTGGGACAATTTCAGTGTACCTGCACTTTTGTCCTTGCTTATTGTCAGCCTGAGGTTTTTTTTGGTTTGATCTGAATCCTTCATCTCAAATTCTCTTGAAAATTGCTCTTTCAAATCTCTAATTTTCTCCATATGTACCCTGCAATCAGAATGTCATTCACATTCAAAAGAAACAACATATAACAATTACCAAAATTTTCGATGAAACAACAATGGTCGGCTTGACATTTCATGTACCCATTGTTTGACCTGAACATGTAAAACCTCCTATAACAGTGTCTCGGGGTCTGCTTCAAGCCATAAATATTCTTTTTCAATTTGCTTACAAAATATTCTTTCCCTAGAACCTCATAACTCCGTGTTTGCACCATATATTGTTTTTCTTCAATATCTCTATATAAGAAGGCTATCTTTACATCAATCTGCTCCGGTATAGATCTTCCTCTGATATTAAGCTCAACACAATTCTGCAGCTATCATTTTTACTATATGAGAAAAGATCCTAGTGTATTTCACTTCTTCTTTCTGCTGAAATCCTTTCACAGCAAGCTTTACTTTATACCGACTGATACTATTTGACTCTTCTTTCAGCATGTAGACCCATTTATTGTGTAGTGCTTTTTTCCATATGGTAATACTGTCAAATCTCATGACCAATTTGACGTTAAGTGATTGCATGTCGTTATCCATGGTAAAGTAAACTTCTTAAAATCTTCAACTTGTGTGGCCTCTTCATAGTACTCTGGTTCTTCATTATCTATTTGTAACAATTGGTATAACAAAGGAGAATTCCATTGTAATGGTTGCGTTAGTCTACTGGACCTAATTTTAACAATAAGTGATTGGGGAATTTCCTGTGCTTTATCAGCTTGAGCACTTCTTCTTTCTCTATCCTCATGATCACTAGTATCTTCTATCTCAGTGTATATGGACTCTTCCGTAGTAACATATGACAATTCTGAGTTATGCTCCCATCCTTGTACATTTTTATTTTATTGAAAGTAACATCCCTGCTTCTGATGAACTTTTGTTTCTGATAGTTCTAGAATTTATACTCAAATTCATTTGAGCTATAAGTAATGAATTTGCATTTTACAGATTTCAAGTCAAGTTTACTTCTGGGCCCTGCATTAACATGAGCATGTACATAACAACCTAATATCTTCACATGAGATAGACTTACTTTTTTGTCACTCCAGGCTTCTTCTGATAATTGTTTGTACAAAGGCATTGATGGGCCACGACTGGTCAAATAAACAATAGTGTTCACTGCTTCTGCCCATAATTGTCTTTGCAAGCCCACATGCAACCACATACTCCCTACAAACTCTGTGATGGCTCTATTCAAGCGTTCAGCCTCACCATTCTGTTGCGGTGTCCTTGGAACATTGAACTCATGCATGACCCCTTTTGATTCACAGTAATTCCCGAACCTTTGATCACGCTTCAATATATGATCTAGGATACTTAGTTTCAAGTTTGTCTCATTTTCTATCACAACCTTCTACTTCTTAAAGTTACTCAAATACATCAGATTTATGCTTTAAGTAAACCTATATATTTATGATGTGATTATCTATGTAAGTGGCAAAATAGTGAGACCCCTAAATGAACTGAACGAGATTAGGATCCCCTACATCAATATACACTAACTCTAGCTTCTTTGGCTTCACCATTGGCCCACGTTTGGAGTAATAAACTTTCTTCTACTTGCTATATACACAATTTTCATAGAAATCTAAATCTACAGATTTCAAACCTAGAAGTTTATTCTTAGAAAGTAGGAATTTCATACCTTTCTCACTTAATAGCCACACTTGCGATGCTAGAGACCTGCGTTGATTTTGGTTCCAGTAACGTTAATGGATTCTGTAATTTCATTGATCAAGAGTACCTTCAATGTTACCCTGACCAATCACCATTACCCCCCGATTATCTTTCATGAATCATCTGTGCAAGTAGTCAATTTGTCAGTTGGCGCATTGAGATCGTTTTCTTTTCAAACATGAAACATCTCTAACTTCACTGAGCTTCTAGATTATTCCATTTATATCAACATTTCTCTTTTCTATGATACTATAAGTTTTGTTAACTCCCAAATAAACTTTCCTTAGATCACTTTGAGTGTTTTAAACACCTCTTGTGGGGGGTGTGCATGAAAAGAGATATTTGAAACTACTATCCAATATTCAATACTAACTGCTGATAAAGTATGAGTCACTTTGTATTTTACCTGTGGAGATATTTGTAGAGAGATTCCTTTATTGGCTATCACCACCTGCTTTTCTTGGAACTTTATAGTCTTTATTAAATGACATTTTCTCGTAGTTTCAGTATTCACCTTTGTCATTTTCTCTTCCTAACCTAGACCATCTTTTGGACTTGAATCTGTCCCTTGCCTGTATTTTTATGTGGACTCCTTTACTCAATTTTTAATGCAGAACTTAAAGATTCATCGCTTGCTGCCCTCTTGCGAATTTCTTCGTGTCATCGAAGTTTAACTTCATATTATATGAATAGTTAATGTCGTGATCAATCCATGTTAGCTTCCCGCCAATGAAGATAGAATTACCGACTTTGATGCCCACATAACATAATTGGTTAGTCACAGTGTTGAAATTTTTCGAGCGTTCAACCATCGAATTACCTTCTACCATCTTCATTTTGAATAATCTCTTTATCAAAAAACTTTTACGACGTTGAGGGTTTATTATACATTTTTGTCAGTGTCAATATGAAATCCATGGTAATTTTCTCATTCACTATGTTGAAAACAACATATGTGGAAAGTGAAAGATGAGAGATGAATCAATCCTAGAGTTGTTCTTTCCAGCACTTCCAATTCTTCCAGAGTCATTGATTCAGACTTCTAGTGATTCCTTCCAGTGTCAAATATAATTTTTCTTTTTGATACAACCAATCTTGCACTTGTATTTTTTAGAACGTAAAGTTCAATCCATTGGACTTCTCCACTTTGTATCTCGCTTCGTCAGCCATAATTCTCACTCTAATCAAAGATCTTAAAAAGAAGCCCCACTCCGATATCACTTGTTCGGATAGAAACCCGAGATCTGATCAATCATCTATTAAAACCACATTCTAGAAAATTTACACTGATTCGAGAGATTAGAATTAAAATTCGAATAGAAGCGCATGATAAAAAAATCTAAAAAATCACACTAAGATTTAACATGGAAAAACCCGAGAATAGAGAAAAAGCACGGAGCCGCACCATACCAAAAATTTTCCTATGAAAATAAATAAAAAAATGTATAAAAATTACACTACTCAGATCAACACTACTCTTGCAATTTTCTAGAACTTCGGGGTGGTCCTCTCTCTATCACTTGAGAGAATTCACCAAAATCTTTCTTCTCGACACTTCACCTCTCCATGCAAAAGTATCATCGAGAAAGTTTCCTTACAAGAGGATAACAGAAAACAAGTTGCAAGAACAAGCAATGAATAAGAAAAATTAGAACTTAAATTTGAATTGGAGAAGAAATCACCCCAGACGCACCCACACTATTCCCCAGAAACGAGTTTTCCAAGCTTTCTTCTAGAGTTTGGAGCAAAGCATGCCGTAACTCACTAGGCCATTATCAGGTGTAGCTGCTCCTCTGTGGCGTGGGGGTGTCTCCTTTGGCATGGGCGCATTACCATAGGGGTGTTGATTTGTGACTGTAGCTAGCACTGGCTCACCAATATAGGTACAAGAACACCTCTTCTTTGCTACTGTGTTGTTGTATCTTTTAGTATTGGGCTCCACATACTAATAATCTTCCACGTAGAGATTGATATCACTCAATCACTTCTCTAGTTATGGACCTCCATCAATGCCATCTTCATAGTTCTATATAGTAGTGTGGCTCACCTCCAGTCTCAACTTTCCTGGACTCCAACTAAAGCCAATCATAGCTTCTGTTTCTTAATAGTCACCACCTTAGTCAATATATCTGCAAGTTTGTGACCTGTGTATTTTTTCCAAGAATAATTGCTCATCATCTAGGAGATAATGAATAAAATGACACTTCAGCTGAATATGCTTCATTCTGACATGAAAATCTACATTCTTAGTTAGGTGAATAACACTCGTATTGTCATTATGAAAATTTCCAATCTACGGCTTTTTGTTCAGTTCTGCCATAAAGCTCTGCAACCAAATCATCTCTTTGCTAGCTTCAATGATATCAATGTATTTGAGTTTTGCAGTTGAAAGTGCAATAATTTTCTACCGCCTAGAAACTCAACTAGTTGTTGTGTTCCCCAAAATGAAGATATATCCGCTGTATTTCTTCTATCATCTAAATTCTTGCTAGATTTGAGTCTACAAATCTTTGTAGATAGGTTTTTGCACTTCCAAAGGAAAGTGGACTGCTAACTGTTTCCCTCAAATGCCTGAAACTTCATTTTTTGACAGTTTTTCATCTTCACTCACAAGAGGAAAGATCTTAGTGTAGTCCACTTGTTCATTTTGCTAAAACCCCTTCACAATAAGTCTTTACTTATAATGTATATTACCATCTGATTCCTCTTTCAATCTGTAGACCCACTTGTTTTTTAGTGCTCTTTTGCTATATGGTAATGCCACCAAATCCAATGACTTATTTAACCTCAATGACTGTATCTTATCATCCATGGTAAGCTCTCGCTTCTTAGAATCGTTAACTTGATTGGATTTTGCATAACACTCTGGTTCATCACTATCTGTTAGTAACAAATTTTATAAAGAAGGAGAATTCCTCATTGGTCTCGAGATTTTGCTGAAGCTCCTCACTTTAGTAGCAGTTGACTAAGAAACTTAACGTGCTTCATCTGATTGAGCACTTCATCTTTTTCCATCCTCTTCTCACCAATATCTTCCTCTCAATATATTGACTCTTCAGAAGTAATGGAAAGGAAATCCTGTTGTGCTTCTGTTCTTGTAAATCTCTATTTCATTGAAATTAACATCCCAACTCTATATGAATTTATGATTTTGATAGTCCCATAATTTGTACCTAAATTCTTTCAGACAATACCCAATGAAAGCGTACATGATAAATTTGGAATCAAGTTTACTTTAGAATCCTGCATCAATATGAACAAATGCAAAACAACCAAATACCTTGAGTGCGATAGATTTATCTTTTTGTCACTCTAGATTTTTTTTTGGTAAGCATTCATTTAAAGTTAATAATAAATCACGATTGATCGGATATACACTATTGTTCACTACTTCTACCCAGAATTGCCTTGACAAAATTGCATGTAACTTTATACTTCTGGCACATTTTATGATGATTCTATTTACGTGTTCAACCACGACATTTTGATGTGGTATCCTTGGAACTATGAACTTATGCCTGATATTTTCTTAAGCACAATAATTTCTGAACCTCTGATCATAATACTCGCCCCCATTATCTGATCAAAGACACTTAAGCTTCATGCCCACGTTATTTTCTACCACCACCTTGCACTTCTTAAACCCTTCTAATACATTAAATTTTTTTCTTTGAGAAGTAAGCTCATTTATTTTTGGTGTGATCATCTATGAAAATAACAAAATAGTGGAAACTCGCAATGGACTGAACTGGAGTAGGACAATCCCATACATTAGTATGCATCAACTCTGCTTGTAATGCACACAATCTTTCTCGCTCATGTTGCTAAGCCTGGATTGCCAAAGACCTGCGCCAACCTTAGTTCTGGCAACTTCAATGGATTATGCATCTCATCTATTAGATAAATAATGCTTTCAATGTTTTCTCAAGCCATCACCATTGCCCTCTAGTCACCTTCCCACGAATCACATCTAAAAGTAGTCACATACACTTTGCGAGCTGACTCATTGAGATCATATTTCTCTTCAGACTTGGAACATGTCTAACTTCTCCGAGTTTTCAGTCTGTTCCATTTGACAACTTGATATCAACTTCACCATTTCCTAGGATTTAGCAGACATTGTTATCTTCTAAGTAAACTTTCCCTAGATCACTATGAGTGTAGTTTTTAAACATTTCTTTGTTGGGGTATGCACGAAAAGAAATGTTTATAAAATCAGGGAGTCATGTTGGATTTCTCTTGATATCTTTTCATGAAAAGATACCAAGAGAAATCCCTTTGCATGATTGAAATGTAAATATTGCACTTGTTATGGATTTTTATATTTTCAAGTCCCGATTTAATAAAAGGATACTAATTTAAGGAAATAACTTTTACAATGAAACAAGATGAAAATATATTTAAGTCCAAGAAATAACTGGTCAAATGATGCATATTTTCTCTTATTTTGGTTTTTGTTCAAACCTAAAATTTTCTGCCATGATTTATTCAATTCTGAAAGGCTCTGCTTGGATTATAGAAAAGTTAAGTGAAATGAAACGAAAGTAATTTACTAGCCAAAATTTGAATGATCAGTCATTGATATGAATGAAAATTTCAAGTTTTTTTTTTTTTTTTCATTTTCTTTCAGTCAAATTCCAGCATTTAAATAGAACCTTGACAACAGCCGAGCTCAAGAACACATGATGATTAATCATTGACAAGCTTGCATAGTCGATAAGGACGGTTTCAACTCAAAATTATCTTTTAACGAAGTAATTTTTGATGAGATTGCAACTTCTAAACTTTTAGATTAAAATCTATTTAATCCTTCTTTTAAGGTGTGTTCATTATGTTTTATTTTTTTGCTGATTTAGTAAAAAATTATAGATTTCTATTGCCTGTCCATATTATTTTGGGGCACATTGGTTTGTTTGAGGGTAGAAAAATGTTTTTGAAGGGAAAAAAAAAATTTATGTAATTTATGCTTTCAATCATTTGATGTAATGTAATTAGCTAAGAGGATTGGTTTTAAACTCCTTGTACTCTCAAGTATAACTTCTTACCTTAAATAAGGTGAAAAGAAGTCAATATTCTTAAAACATAATTCTATGTACATTTCTTTTGACCGATGCTTCATGATGGATCATTTGCCTTGTTCATAGGATCTCCCCGGTGCACTCGATGATGCCGCAATAACAGAAGCTTTAGAGCTGCATAAGATTAAGAATCGGCAGTGGTCCATCTTTAAAACCTCAGCTATTAAAGGAGAAGGGCTCTTTGAGGGTTTGGATTGGTAAGACTTACCAGCTATACACTCCATATAAATATGCTTTTCACATTATTTTCTTCGGGCATTTGTATACATGTCACCCAATTGCTATGTATTTACATATCTAACACCTATACTTTCCTTTTTACATTTATACTTACACCTTTTATATGGTGACATATATGTCAAAATCTAAGTTTAGATACTAGATATGTGAATACATAAGAATTGAGAGGTGCATGTATATAAACCTTCTATTTGTTGTGACAATTTACGCATTAGCGTGGGAGAAGTATGCATAGATTTTTTGTAGCCTGTGTCGATCATATGATCAAATTAATATTTTGCTGTTGCAGGCTTAGCAACACGCTCAAAGCCGGAGGTGGTTGATGCACAGAGCGAAAGTTCGAGTTGCCATCTTACGAGCTGAGGTTCATCGTTCCTTCGTCGTAAAACTTACATGAAGGACTCTGGTTCCTTTGTCTTATTCAATCAATTCTTTCCCCTATATACATGTCCTGACATTTAGCCTGTATGAACTGTTGGATCAATGTAAAGCTTTTTGGGGTGTTGATATTTTCTTGCTCACTAGAATCGAAAACACCGGATGCTTATTGATTGGTGATTTTATGCATTTTATACCTCTTTTTTCTTTAGCTCCTCATTAAGTATGCTTGTGATTTTGTTTTGTTGTGGTTTTTCTGTTTTTTCTTCATGTCATTGCAGTGGAGAAATGTTCAACTTGATTCACAACCTCAGATTAGGTTCAATAAACTGTAGGTGGTGGCCAAGGCAGAAGGTGCTTAAAAATTCAAGTTTTGAAAAAAGTGAGGTTGTGAAGTTTAATAGACATTGGAGGACAATGAGAAAATAGTTTATTTACAGAATAAATCACTCCTTGATAGTGTTGGAACTTTTATAGGGATAAAATCCTTGATTTAGCAATAAGTTGATGTAGAGTTTAAGTTATGATTTATTGTGATTCCATAAATAATATTTTATTAAGCCATTTTCTTAATTTAATTTATGATCAATTGCATTGTAGAATTTTTGCTTTTTTCATTTAAGTATGTCTTTAAATAACATGTTATAATTCTTATTAAAAGGTCTAATATTCAGATATGACCAATAAATAAAGGGAATATAAATCATGATAAATTGATACATGACTTTTATAGATATCAATAATCATTAATGCAATTGATTGAGAAGAAATAAATTACTACAATGAATTTAAGAGTAAGAGTATTCACCTTAATGATGATTTATTTGTTCCTGAATTTGCTTTGATCTTCACTCTCCTAAAATTGATGCATATAATAAGCATAATATTCATATTACTAAAACTTAATTTATTCATATTATTTTAATTAACTAATAACTATGCATTATTTAAGTATTAATTTTCATCATTTTACATTATGAAATCTTAATTAGTTGTGTTTTGCTATTCAGTGTATCTAAAATTTATTAATTAAATTATAGTGTAAATCTAATCTTTCCTTATCAAAGTTTGCTCGGGTCAATCTCTCTCATCCTTTAGTTAGCACACTTCTGCTTCTCTTCTCCCCAACCTGAAATTCTAAATCAAGGGTTTCAATTTAATAAAATTTTATATCACGTACTTATGCAAGAAGATATATATAATTTTCTTATTAAACCAAATAATTAAAATTATTAAACCTTACATTTAAATCTCGTTCGAGCCCTAATCCACGTGAACCCTTCTTCCACCCCTCTTCTATGCATGTGAAGATGCTACTTCTTCTTCCCATACAAAGAATGCTCGACTCATCCTTCACCCACGCACTAGGGTTCGGTCGACTTGGTAGGTTTCACACTGCGATAGCTTCCCTCCTACTTCATCTGCCTTCCACTTCGTTCATACACGATCACAACGTCATCATCCTAACCTGACAACACCTCCTGCATCTTTCATGGTGTCCTCTCCTTCGCACCAGAGCTACTCAACTCTACAAGTAAGTTGACTGTGATGTTTTATAGAGTGAAAATATCATTTCATTTTCCAAACTCTTCGCTTCATCTCCCTCTCTTTGACTCCCTCAAGTATCTGAAACAAGGTGTCACATACAATTCCTCAAATACCACCCTCTGATACTGTAAGTGCTCCTCAAATCGGTTGTATGCCAAAATGTCGTTAAAGTAGACCACTACAAATTTCCTAATAGGGTTCCAGAATACCTGATTCCTTACCTCACAAAAGTGTTGGTCGTGTTTGATTCTCTGAAGAACATAACTGTCCACTAGTATATAACATTGCGTGTCTTGAAAGCTTTCTTTCACTCATCTCCAAAACTCATCCGAATTTAGTTATATCCACTACATAAGTTTAAATCATAAAGATGTCTCTACTCCATTTTTTTAATATTAATTTGGATATTTTATATGCATGATATTTCTAATATTGTGAATGCAATGTTTTGTGTAATTTTGGTTTTGATTATGAGTTTCGTTAAATTTGAAAGTAAAGTTAAAGTTATTTATTTAGTTTGGGTATAAAATGTAGTCCTAAGATAAGCCTACTTATAATCCAGGTAGAATGCACAAGCAAAGCTCTAGTATAAAATGTGATCAGATCTATCGAGCAACACAATGAAAAAACAAACAATGGGTGTCAAACCTAAACCTACATCAGACTCGTCGGTTAACATCATCCAAATCACCATTACTGATTTAGTTGAGGTTCACTTTTCACTTTAGTGTTCATTCTCTTTTGGATGGTTCAAGCGTTGTTAGTAATTCAACCAAAACACTCCCTCTAGAAAGCAAAAGACATTGCAGGAAATTATAACCTAGGTTAATACAACAACCTAACCGTGTTAACTATAGAAACCCTAAAAATAAAGTTAGCACATCCTAAGCTTACTATAACAACATAGAAACATGCAAAGAAAATCTATGACAATATAATGCAATAGAAAATCATATACTCATCCTAACAGACATCTAATGAGCAAACAAAATACTCATAGCACAAAACCTATCTACTCCTATAAATACTAAAGGGTTAGTGCCTTATGATGTCTAAAGATGAGTGAATTGTGAAGTGACAAGATTGATTAAATTTTTTTGAGACCATCACAATCAAGATTTCTATGGCTTTCCGTCATCCCGATTTTCTTGGTTTTGGATCTACTTAGTCAGGAAAGATAGTAAACATATTACAACAGTGAGATATTTGTTAGCAATCATGGGTTCAATCATCCAATAAATTTTTGTAGACTTGAAGGGTTAATTTTTATTTTTCAAGTTGCATTTGGTGTTGTTTGTTTATCATGGGTTTACTTTATGTTTTAATGTATTTCAAATTTTATAAGTTGATAAATTGCATCTTATTTGACTCTTATCTGATTTTTAATCAATTTGATTTTTAATAAGATTATTTTTATTTTTACTAAGATTGTCTTTATGACGACCCTGATCAAGATTCCATGGTTCCCTCATCCTTGGGTCATTAAGGTTTGTGGTCTTCATGGTTACAAGTATCCCGAGGAGTCATTGTAGCAATCATTGGTTACTTCATTCAAGGATTGCTTGCAAACCAAGGGTTCGTTTAATTAAGTTCAAGTTTAAGTATTAGTGAATCATATAGTTTACTTCAAGATTTAATCACTTGTAAATTTTGTGGATTTTAGTTGACTTTTACTTGAGTTCACTTGTTATGTCTTTAGGGTTTGTTTAATGTTTCAATTATGTGATTAATTTGATTTTATACATCTTGATTCATTTTTGTTTGTTTGATCCTTTAGCAAAGATTTTGCTTGATTTGGAGTTTTCTTGAAAGAATTATTAAGATTTCAGTTGGTCAAGGGTACACTTGTAAATTTGTTATTTTCAACCTAAACCCACTTCATCTCAAAGTGAAAATTATTTATTGTGTTTTAATATTTATTAATGCATACTAGAAGTGATTTATTAATGATTTTCATTCTTATTCATTTCATTTGTTGGGTGTGATAATAAGAAGGGTAAGTACAAATGAATCCATATTCATTTTGAAACACTTGAACTTAATGTTTGGTTGTTATTTGACTACTCATTAATGATTTTAAGTTAAGATTATTAAGTTTTATGTTTATTTTAAGGGGAAAAAATGATCGAGGTTGTATTTTGAAGTTCTAAGAAATTACAAATAAACCTCTAATCACATTTGATTAATCAAGCTTTATTATATCTTGGTTTATTCTATTAATTGATTATCATTTGCATTAAGTTTCAAGGTTCTTGGTTCTTTGGGGTTTGAATTAGGGTTCATGAGTTAAGAGGGGCACATTTGTATTTTTGAGCAAATTACAAATGTAAACTTCCTTATTATTATTATTTTCTTAATCATAAATTTTGTTATATTCTAATTGTTTTACATTTTATTAATGAGTTTCATTTGAGTTTTAAATGTTGTTGAGATTTTAAATAATCAATTTTGGCCTTAGGGTAGATTTGTAATTTTATTAATCTCACTTAATTTTGTTAATTTTAACTTGTTAACTTTTCCAATTTTCCATGAGGTGTGTTTTAAATCATAAATTTCTCATGAGTCTTCTGATTAGGGTTATTAATATTTCATAAAGTATGATTTTTATAATTTTTAATAATTACAAATTTAATTACCCATAAGCCTATTTTGATGGTGACTTCACCATTTCATTTCACATGTTTGTATGATCAATTTATTAAATCTTTTAAATCTAAAATTTTTTTTTAGTTAAAATTTGGAGATAAAGGGATTTTAAGTGCCAAAATCCCAATTTACAAGTACACCCTTGGTTGGATTTGTGTGACTTTTTATTTTCAAATTTTGTAATTATCATTTTAATTCATAAATTTGTTGTTTTCAATACACTTTTCAACTTCAAGTGTTTTATTTAGTAATTTTATGAGTTACATTTCTCTCTTAAATGTTGACTCTTTTGATCTTGGTTGGGACTTTCTTGATGTCATTTTTTAATGTTGATTTTAGAAGAGGTTTTGGTGGGATTTTAATGGAATTTAGGGATTATTTTAGTGATTGATTTTTATGGAACTTGGGTGAAGTTTAAGTCCTCCACCAAACTCTTGAAGTTCTTTTGAACCTCTTCTCTTTTACAACACTCTCAATATAAAACTAAAATAAAAAAAGGATAAATATATGGTACTTGAAAATCTCTCAAACTAATTCCCCAATTTTTGAAAATTTAAAACTTTCCCAGTACTTTCAGGACCCTTTTCAAAGTCACAATCTTCCTTCTTTTATAATTCTCCAAAAGGTACCTTGTTATCTCTTCAAAATGTGTATTGATTTAATGTATTTTCCCAATAGATGCATCTTTTCGTAATAATTTTTGTCTATGGTGGTTGTAACCACCTATTAAGCCAATAGATGCCTCAAAAACCTCTTCAAAATTTGCAAAAAACCAAATTTACTCATCCAATAACTGCCACTGGCGCTTAAGCGCAGGGCCTTTGACACTTAAGCACGACCTTCTCTGTTTACCCAGCGCTTAAGGGTCAGATCTAACGCTTAGGCGGCAAAACACTTCTGCACATTTTTCACCTATTTGCTCCAAATTTGATCATTTTTCACTCATTTAAGCATTTTTCACTTTTTTACCTATACCTGAAAGAAAAACACAAAAATACATTCCATTAAAACACAATATCTCAAAAATAGGTATAAAATGTGTCTAAAAATACTATATATTTTAGGCGTATAAAAATCCCCCAAACTTAAAATGTTACTTGTCCTCAAGTGACACGTCAATCTTTAAAAACTAAATATGTATGATATGTATATGTGTTTCTTTAAGAGTTACTAAAATTTAGATTTATAAATATAATAGTCCAATTTAGAAAAAATATTCAGTAAATGAGACCAACTTAAAGTTTAGAAATTTTTAATGTTAAGAAAGATGAAAATATGAGTTCCTATCTA
>NEWO01000380.1:496841-511769 GCA_003013225.1 Phalaenopsis aphrodite
TTTACTAAAAATTGCTAACTATTTTTTAATCGTTGTTGGACTTCATCAACAGGCTTGTTACAGATACTTAGCTCAATTTTAGGAGTTGTTCTGGTCCATTCTGCTTAATTCTAAGAAGATTTTATATATTTTGTCTTTAATATAATCATGTAACTTCACTTTATAAATCTTTTACTTTGATCATTTCTATATAATTTATTACTTATCTAGAAAGAGAAACGCGTTTAAGGAGTCTTTTATTTCAAAATATAATAATTAAAAGATTTTGTTATGTGATTGATTGCTAAGACGGCCTATGCAGAAATGCATGAGCAAAATTATATTTTGATGGGTCTAATTTTTGTTTTTGTTTTTTTTTTAATTGATGGAAGCTCTGATCAACGGTAGAGATCGGGCGGCGCATGCATTTTAGCATACGCCGTCTGTAGGGAATAATTTATCTTCTTTTACAGGGCGGCCGCATTTGAAGAAAAAATGGCGTTTACATACACGCAACATAATTTTTATGTATTTACATATTTAACAATCAAACTTTCATATCTACCTTTATAACACTCAAACTTTTAAGATCATCTAAAAAATACCATCATTTTTAATTTTTAAAAGTGTTATAAGTGTAAATAGCCAACTTTTGTTGTTTGATGTGGAAATAGATTGGAATTGTGTGGTATGTATGTAAATAATCTATATAAAAAAAAAAATTTAAGTAGTTCATAAGAAGACAAAAAATCTGTCTAAAACCTTCATTAAAGCTAGGCATGAAGAAGCAAAGAAGACCAAAGAAAAAAGGACAATATAACAGTTAAAAACTTACACAAGCCCTTCTGCCGAACCAGTAATGATGTTCATCCTTTTCTTCCAGTCCAGCCGCGTATCCGTAGAAAATTGGCCATGAAGATGAGACAGCAAGCTAAGGTTTGGCATATAGTCATAGACAATAAGCCTCTGTTCCGCCCCAGCACAATATCCTCTAAGTCCCAACAGGTTCTTGTGCCTCACTCTTCCAAGTATCTCCACCTCCACCGCAAATTCCATCTCAGCTTTCGAATTCAAGCCTTTCAGCTTTTTAACGGCTATCTGATGATGTTTTGATAGCACATAAGAAAAAAAAACAGAAATTTATTTATTTCATGCACATGCTGGGATTAACTTACCTGATGTCCATCAGCGGTTTTCCCCCAGAACACACTTCCAAATCCTCCCTCGCCAAGCAAATAGTCTTCACTGAAGCCATTAGTGGCCACGTGAAGCTCCTTATAAGTGAACAACCTCCAGGTGGCGCTTTCTGATCCTCCGCCAACAAATCTACACATCAAAAACCAAAAAAAGGAAGGATTTTTTCAGCAGAGGAGCAATGGGTTCTAGATAACAGATATGTGTGTTCTTACCCTTGGGTGACCTTCTCTTCGCCGCAGCAAGAACTTATCATCGACCCCATTGCGGCTGCCGGCGATATAGATTCGCCGTGATGGTGTCCTCTGCTTCTGAAATGAAAGGATTGATGGAAGATTTAAGAGGGCGGGCTCTTATTTGTTCTCTTCTTCCTCCTCCCCATAAACGATAAAAGAATGACTCGGAATTTTTTCATTAGTTAATTAGTGTTTTTAAAATGAATCAAATTTTTGGCTTGGACAACTTTGACCGCCCCCCGCGCCTAGTAGGCCGGCAGCAGATGAGCCGGGCAGCTGGATCACTCAAATCTCCACGAGTTTTAACGCAACAGCCTGCTTGAGCGGAAAATGTATTTTATCCCGAGTACCATGAAGATGTACATCCATACTTCAATAACATATTAACATGCAACTAGTCTCCATAGTAGTGCACATATTCTACTCTAGCATATGATACATTCTATGATGGAGCACGACTCGACCCGAACACAATTTGTAATCCAAATAAGCAAATAGAGGATGCAACTAGATTCACATGTTTTGATGTGCTTAAAAAGTGCAACATACTTTCTGATATTTTATTGTATTCTTCGTACTATTTGTGTCATATTTATGATTTTTCAGGTATTTTTGTGTGTAATTGTGGACTGCAGGTTTTATCGAATGCTTAAGGATGCCTAAGAGCTAAAAAAAACAAATATGGCGCCTTAATTTCCTCCAACTAGAGGTAGATTATTTCCAAACATCTAAATTTCATGGCCAAATAGAACCAAATTGAAGAGAAAAAAACGAAGGGCTAGCTGATGAGCGTAGGTGTCGAGCCTAGCGGTCTCGCTACGGCAAGCCTAGCGGTGTAGCTACGCCATGACGTTGGGGTAGCTACGCAAGTGTGGGGTATCTACACCGCTCTACACCATGCTTATAGAGCCCACTACATCACGTCGCCTCTTTCTGTGGCACATAAATGCTACCTACAGGCGTGAAGAATTATAGAAACAAAGAGAGCAAGGTTCTTGTGCTCCATGGAAGAATTTCAATGCAGGCCAACCAACTCTGGGAGTTACGACTATTCGATTGACGTGGTGGGATTGCGTGACAATTTGTGGCTATATAAGATTGAAATTTGAAGTATAGAGGGTTTTTCTCCTCCACAAATTTTAAACACTTGACCCCTAGAGTGACACCAAGAGGAAAAAGATAGAGACTAGAGGGAGTCGCCATAGAATTATGTAGGTATATTTACAAACACTGCGGTTTTCTATATTTTTAGGGGATCAAATGTAATATGAAACCTTAAGTTTCATATGACTACTAGGAGGGGCTAAGGAAAACTGTTCGTTTAAGTTACTTAGATCGGTCTAGTTTGCATAAGACTGATTAAATGGAAGTTTTCTATCACTTATTCAAACTCAAAATTTGTTTTAGGTTTTACTTTCTTGCAAACATTAGGATTATTAACTTTAAAATTACCAAATTTTAAACCTTTAGGCTAGACTTAAAGCCATTATACTAGAACTTTTCTAGATTTTGGGAGTTCACTCATTCCTCAAGGGACTAATACAATCTCAGTTTTGCATACTACTTGATCGACACATATACTTGCGTTTATCCCAGGTGCTTTATAGCATTTCGCTTTGTATCAAGTTTTTGGCATCTTTGATGAAGAACAATACTAACTTTCAATTTTAGAAAGATTTTAATTGAATCATTAGTGTTTAGACTTGCAAACTTATTGTGATTTATTTTATTATATATATTTGGTATTTCTTGTGTTAGACAATCCAAAAATTTTTCTTGTTTTTTGACTATTATTTTTAGTGTTAAATTACTATTCATGTTTTACAATATTTCATTGATTGTGAAATTGTGTCGTGTTTCCTTTATAATTTCAACACATATGACTACTTAACTTCTTGCTAGGAGTAGTTTATTTTTTGTGATTGTTTAATTTATTAGTTTAGAATCCCTAGTTTGCCCATGGTTTGTATGCATAGGACGCTTTATGTTGCACTAGTAACTTACAACATTGAACTTGTAAGAACCTTAAGAAAATAAAAAAAAAAAGCTTTAAAAACTCAAACTATTTTAAGGAAATAAAAAACCTACCCCATGAAGAACACCTCAAGCCTCTTAGGGGGTGTGTTCATCCTTTAGTGGAAGAAATCTATTTTAGTATTAACGACCCTATTGTAGAATATTTGAACTGAAACCATCAATCATCCAGATGGTGCAAAGCAATCAATTTAGGGGCTCAGCCATATAAGACCCCAACCTCCATTTAACATATTTCCTAGAAATCTATGCCGATATTAGATATAATGGTGCTTCCAATTCCACCATTATTCCAAGGCTTTCCATTTCTTGCTTAGGGATAAGGCCAAATGTGGCTCGACTCCTTAGGACCAGGATCAATTATTACATAGAACAATTTAGCCCAATAACTCATGGCCAAATACTTCCTTTCATCTAAAATGACAAAACATAGGAATGAAGCAATATAGAAGTTAATCTAGTGACCCTAAGGAAATTACCTAGCAATACAGAGGTAAATCCAAAAGAGTAGAAGTGGAGCACTGCAATGCCATAAGACATATGAGTGAGAAGATCTTGAGGAGACTAATGTGAAGAAATCTAGAATAGAGGAGCCTAAGATAGAGCCTGCTAGACCTATAGAAAAACTTACCTTAGAATTAGGAAAAATACCAGCAAGACCTTGGATAGAACAGAAGCCATCATTTCCTCAAAGGTTAATGAAACAAAAATCAAACAAGCAATTCTCTAATTTTTTAGCAATTTTTTGAAAATCATTATTAACATTTCGTTTACTGAAGAATCTGAATAAATTCTTAGTTATATAACATTTTTTGAACAAGAAATGTAAATTGTCAATTTTCAAAATTCTGGTATTAAATCTAAAACTGTAGTACTATAATTCAAAGAATACTCTCAGAAAAATTAAAAGATCCGAGTAGAATTATCATTCCATGCACTATAAGAGACCAATTCGTAGAAAATATTTTATGTGACTTGGGAGCTAGCAAAAAAATTAAATTATTTTTTCAGTGTTTGAAAAAGAAGGAATGAGCGGGCTTTAACCCAACAATGTGACCCTTCAATCAGTTGATCATTCTTTAACTTTTTCAAGGGGTTAATAAAATGTCCTTGTGAAAGTACATAAATTCATCTCCCCTGCTGATCTCATGATGTTGGATATGAAGGAAGATGTAGAGATGCCAATTATTTTTGGATAACCTTTTCTTGCAATTGATAGGGTGAAGATTAATTTATCTCCAACAAACTTTCAGTACAAGGACATTGTTGATTTTCTAAAGAGTTTTCCCTCGACTAGTAGGTACTGAGTGGCTCGGAGTTCAAATCTCCTGTGGTTGGTGATCTCTTTTTCAATCTCCCTTATGTTTAGGTAGTGGTCGTATGGATTCATCCATCTCTTCCTTTCTTTGCTATGTATTTCCTTTGTTAGTGGTTCCTCGATCGTGGGTCGACTGGGTTTTCAAAGATGCCCTTCTCCAAGGTGGAGGCTCCAAGAAAGGAGCTTGGCAATCCAGTTATCTTCTCTTTGGATATGTTTGATTTTGTACTGATCAATATCCATCTTTAATTTTTCAAGGCACCTTTCCATCGTCTCATCCTTTGTTTAACCATCGGCTGTTATTGGCCTTACGATTATGTAGACCATCTCTTAGATCAAGTAAAGACCTACAATCAAAGCTTCAAATTCCACCTGGTTGTTAGTTAGTAGAAAGGTTAGCTTGATGGAGTGATAAATATTCTCCTCTATTGGACTACGCAGGAAAACTACCAATCCATTGCCCGATCGACTGGAGGCTCCATCTGTAAACATGTTACAGGAAAATCCGTTGATAACCACTTCTTCCTTTCCATCCCATGACACAAAGAAGTCTACCAAGGAATCTGTTATAGCTTGCTCCTTTATCACTATATGGGGAATCTAAGATATGTCAAACTTGTTGAGTTCAATGACATATTTGATTAGTCGACCATAGAGTTCTAGTTGAGTGAGAAGAGACTTCAGTGGGTGGCTAGTGATAACCTATATGTGATGTACTTGGAGGTACAATCGTAGTCTTTTTTCTGAAATAACCAATGTAAAGGTAAGGTTCTCCATTATAAGATATTTGAGTTTGCCATCATTGAGGACTCGACTTGTGTAGTATACTGTGTATTATTTTTAAGCTCTCCTCTAACCAGGATGAAACTAATGCTTCGAGACCGAGTCCTAGGTAAAGATAAGAAGAAGAAGAGATGTGAGAAACTACTTTAGGTTTTTTAATGCATCCTCACGTTTGATTGTCCATTCAAAACATTGGGCTTTTCATTATATTTTGGAGAATGGAGCACGTTTATCTCTTAATTTGGCAATGAACCTGTTCAATCTTGCGTCCGACCAGTCAGAGTTTAGATTTTCTTAGCATTTTTAGGAGCGGACATGCTGAGTAGTGCTGAAATATGTTATGTATTTGCATTTATGCCTTCTAGGGTTAGTAAGCATCCCAAGAACTTTCTTTTCGTGGCTCCAAAGATACATTTTAGTATATTTAATTACATATTAAAGTCTTAAAGTTTTTGGAAGTTTACATTTAAATCTTAGATGTGTTGTTTTGGTCGACCGAATCTTAACTATCATATCATTGATATACACTTCAATGTTTCTTCCCTTTTTATTAACAAAAACTACATCTATGAGGCACTGACAGGTTTCCCCTACATGCTTAAGTTAGAAAGGCATTAGATTATAACAATAGACTATATTATAACAATAAACTCCTTTAGAAGTAATAAAATAAGTTTTTTTAGTATCTGTGAGATGCATCCTGATTTGATGACAGCCGAAGAACACATCGACGAAGCTTAAAACTGAGTGGTTGACTGTTAAATCCACCAGTGCATCAATTCTCGTTAGCAGCTACACGTCTTTTGGGCAAGCTGAGTTTAGGTTGGTGAAGTCCACACACATCCTCTATTTTCTATTAGCTTTCTGTACTAGCACCACATTGTAAACCCATGCGGGGTACTACAATTTTCAAATATACCCAATTTCATCCAAATTTTGATACTCCTCTTAGATTGGTCGTGTCAGCTCATGACCAACTTTCTGATCTTCTACTTCATGGGCCAAGCTGATGGATTAACATTCAACCCATGATAGTTTACATCGATTGACATGTCAAGCATATTAGTGGCTGTCAATACAAAAACATCCAAATTTTTCTGGAGGGTCTGGATCAACAGCTCTCTCTGTCGTGCATCAAAAGTTTCACTTATCAGAAAGTATTTACTGGCTCTCCATAGATAAATGGGATCTTGAGTTTGGCCTTGTTTGTCTCCAAGCCACCGTCCTTTGAGTTCTAGATGTCTAAGGGAGCATGCTCTATGTTTCATATGACTAGTAAGTAATAGACTCAGAATTTCTCCAGATCACCATAAACTGTGATGAACCCTCCGTACTAAGGAAATTTGACAGTGACATGATAAGGGGACATTATCGCCTTAAAATCATTGAGGAGAGGTCAGCCAAATATAGCATTATATGTTGGTGGGGGAGGGGGGAGTCTACCATAAGAAAATCCCCATTAGAGAAATTGTTTCTCCTTTTTCCCCCAACTTACTGGGAGCCCAATTACATTTGAGCGCTTCCTTTCTTTCGCCTGAGAAATCATGCAGTGATCTAACTGGTAAAGTTAATTGACTGACAATAAGCCTTTATGTATCAAAAACCTGCTTGAAATGCACATTTTATTAGCTCCTTGTATCAATGAGAACAAAACCTACTTGATAATTATTAATTATAATTTTTATCATAAAACCATCACTGTAAGGATTTCCCTTTGACAACAGATCCTCATCGATGAAGTAGATAGGTGGGTTGCCTCTGAGTCTTGTGGCAATGGTCCTTGTGCATAGTTCCCCCATTTTTTGCCTCTTCCAGTTCATCCTTCTAAGTGGTTCAATTTCTCGAAATATGGTGGGCATGTATAGTGCGATGTGGATGGTGTTCGTGTGGGTAGGTCCGTTAGTCGTTCCTCTACGAGAGATTTTCCCAACCTCTTTGTTGCAACCCTAAGGGTGACGAATTCTTTCTTCTTCTGATGTTTTATTAATTCTTCAATTAGGCTCTAAAGGTGTCTGCATTCATTCGTACCATGCTCGTGGTCTCTGTGGTACTTATAGTATTTCCTATTATTTCAAAGAATGGCTCTGGTTCTCATTGATGGTGCCTTTATACAAAAATCCATATCTTGAATGGCATTCAATATTTCTTCCATGGATACCCTTAATGGGGTTTCCTGAGGGGGAACCGTGATTTTATTGGGGTTGTTCTTGGTAATGAGATGAGCAGTTGCGTTGGCTGGTGCGATCTGGAGGCGGCGACCCTAGTGCTACACAAAAAAACTTAATGCGGTGTTTAATACATGGACAACTAATCTAGAAAATATTTAAGGCAATCAAGACAAAAATTAATCACTAGGATGCAAACTCAATTATACATATCCCACAAGTAATATAGGGCTCTAATGTTGTCCCAATTATCGATCCCACAGGGAGATGAAAATTCTTAAATAATAACTCAAAGAAACAATATCTAAACTATAGAAAACTTACTTAAGAAAGCAGTTGAAATTTGTTTTTTGTAAATAAATAAACTATGTTTACTACACTTATCTTTAATTTTCGAAGCTAAGTCTAATGCATTTAAACTAAGTTTTATGAGAAGAGTTCAAATTTAAGAAAGTATCCTTCCCCAGTACAATGAGGTTATAGTCAGTGAATAATCAAAATCTTTGTAAATTATATTGTGCCAAATAGGAGTAATTTTATTCTTTATCCTCTTTACGAGTGACATAGAACTTTAGTTAATCCAGCGTTTAGTCCCTAAATCCCTGGTTAGGCTGGGAAGTTACTAGCTCTTACTCTAGATTTCCAACATTCCCTTCACCTGAGGGCTCACATCTCGCTTTGGTTTCCAAACATCTGGACAAAATTGAGGATTTTAGTTTATCACCCTAAAATCCCCAATTCTATGCCCAACAAAGCATATTTCCCTTTCTATTTGTACTTGAGCTCATGAAGTACATTCTCATTCATGAGATCAAATGTGATTCTTATTTTGTTGAAGAAAACATAGCCCTCCCAGATCATATGTTTCACAAAAATATTTAACAAATCAACTGACCAAATCGATAAGTAATTTAAGATCAAAGTTTGAATCATCACAAGAATGAAATTAAAATGCTTTTAAATAATTTTGACTCTTCACATGACTATATCTCATTGTAAGGAGAAGGACAAAGCAAACTACTAAGATTTCATGAGGAATATACAACAAAATATGGATTTATATATGAAAACGAGTTTACAAAATAAGAAAAAGTAAAGTACAACAACTTATCTCAATCTCCTCCACAAGCACATACCTTGAAGTTCCTTTGAATCACTCTCTCTCCTTACAATATTACTCAATTCTCTCTTAGAAATGTAATGAAGAAGAAATCTCTCACTTTTCCTCTTGTCTTACAACTTTTAGAGAACATCATCGCTAATCCTCTACAAAACTCTCGCGCCACTTAATTCCCACTAATACACACTAATGCACACACCTTTTCTGTTATAAAATCACTCTTATATAATGCAGAGCCAAATTCCAAAGACTCTCCTTTGGTACCCTTTCGAAATTTGTCCAACATCAATGTATTTGGAAAATAACCATCTCTGGCACCTACGTGCCTCCTCTGTATTCTAGCACTTAGGCGCCAGATCTTGGCGCCTAGGCACCATCTCAAGGTTTTCAAAAAGTGTCCTTTTAACTTCAAATTTCATTTTTTTTCTTCCTTTCAGTTCCAAATGCCTAACTTAGTGTACGTGCAACAAAAAAAAACATTAAAATGCTATTTTTTAAAGTGCAATATCACTAAAAATAAGCATTAAATGTATATATAAAGACAGTCATTGGGCCTTCATCTACCTCCTCTGATCCTCGTAACAATAGACAGAGTTGATGTTGGGATGGTTTTCATAGCGTGGGCGGGTGATCGATTGTATACCTTCATCTACCTCCTCTGATCCTCGTGACAATAGACAGAGTTGATGTTGGGATGGTTTTCATAGCGTGGGCGGGTGATCGATTGTATACTTTGTGTCAGGATTTCATTTTGTTGTTTGGCAGCGGGCTCTTCTATTGTCTCTATTTGGGAGGTTCTGAGGCATTCTTATAAGCTTAATATCCTTTTTGGCCATCTCTAACAGCTCAGCTATGCTCTGTTGTTTTGTGAGGTCGACGTTATAAAAACATATCTCCGTCCTTACTTCTTGTGTTAGTGAGGCTTGGGCCATGTCAGGCTTCATGTCATTCACATACAATGTTTTCCTCTACAACTGTGCAATAAATGATTACAAGCTTTCATCAGCTCCTTGTTTCAGTTAACATAGAGACCGAGCGCTCGTTTTGGGTCTTAGAGCACTGAAAAATAGAGATAGAAAAAGCCTCTTACATTCTGTAAAACAAGTGATCGCCCCTGCTAATAGCCCGTCGAACCATCTTAGTGCAGTCGATCTCAACGCGGTGAAGAACATTTTACATTTGGGAGCGTCAAAGATTTTTAGCATACATATGAAAGATTTAAACAACGCGAGGTGGTCGTTGGGGTCTGACAGCCCTTTATATGCCTCTAGGGTGGGTATTTTAAACTTCTATGAGGGTTCAACTCCTAATACCTATGGCAATAAGGAATTTTCCAGCTGCCATTGCGCATTATTTAGAATGATTGATTCCTCTTCTCGGGGGTGGATCCGACGTTATCCTGATAAAAACCCTTGATCGGGTTCCTCCTATAGATGGATTGCTCTTCTCCCATTGTTTGCTGGCGGTTCCCCTTGAGGGAGTTGAGTGTTGTTTGTCGGGCTGATTCTTCTTCTAGAACTGCAGTCGTTGCTAAGGCAGTGATCACTCTGAGCACCACAGCGAACTATCCTGAAATCTGGTTGATGATTTGGATCTTCAAGCCTTGCAAACTTTGCTGGACGAATTTCTCCATGAACTCCCTAATGCATGCTGCTTCTACCACATTCCTCTGATTGGATTCTCCTTGTGGCTGTTGCAGAGCTCGTTTTCTTGTTGATGACACGTTTCCACGCTCACCGCATCTTAAGGTATGTTGAATCTAAGAGTGTTTGTGAAACACACCCAAAGTATATAACATTTTGCAGAGAAAATAAGAGAGAGTACAATGGAAAATAATAAGATTGTGTCGCCCTTTATTCATCATATGAACCCCCTATTTATAGGAATAGACCACAATCTTACAAAATTACAGATCAGTCCCCTTGACATTAGCATTTAGAGGAACTTTTTGATAATTACAAAGCTATTTGCACATAATAACAATGATGACTTGATTAGGTCGGTAAGAGATTCGCTGGCCGCTTGCCCTCGCCTTGACTCCCGTTGGTACTTGATCTCAGACAGAGTAATCAACCGATCAGTCTGAGAGCCGATCGTTGTCGTATGGGTAATCCCTTGGCATGTTCTAATATCCAATCCGTCGTCCATCACCAAACGTGTCTGATCGGTCTATCCTTTCCCCTCATTCGCTTTCTTCGAGATTCATGCTGGCATATTCTTTGTATCCACGTACCTTCCTTTTACATGCAGTTCAAATAAAATAAAAAAAATTCAAAAAATATATATTTTTTATATGAAAAACTATTAATGTTAAATATTCATTTATTAGGTATGCTAACATTTATGAAAGCTATAAATTCCCAGCATATTTGTCAAAAATAAAATCAAAGATTAGATAAGGGATCATATATTCTTTTGATGTTGAGCAATTGACAAATGGAGACTCTCAGCCCCTCTAAACTCTATTTAATTCCAAATAACTATTGTTCATTTTGGCTTTGTTTGTGTATATCTCTTCAACCATCTCAGCTGATCAGAAGGCTCCTATTTCAAAACCAATATTTGTGGAGCTACTTCACTGATGCAGCAATATTCCTAATTTAATTTCTTATAAAAATATCTGAAATTTAAATTTGAAATTTCAATGTAATTTATTAGCTAGGAGTTATAATAATAGAATGGTTAAAAGATTTTTACATTGAGCCATTTGCAATCAAGTCTGAATTTGACTTTTTATTTTAATTTTTAAAATATTTACTTACTTGAAATAAAATACAATTATTATGCTATAACGCATTTTATTATTTAAAAAAAAATACTCAAATCAATTATGAGATATTTTGATTATTTTAATGACTAAATTAATTTATTTTTTAAAATAAAAAAAAGTATAAAAAATATATTAAACAGGTATATTTTAAATGAAAAAGTTTAAAAAAAGAAAAAATCTCAAACAAGCGCCTGACTGTTCTGTAACCTTGGTTTAAATATCTTTCGTTTTTATATTTTTAGGTTGCATATTTTGTATGAAAATTTTGTTTTATTTAAATCAATTTTTGATAATTTGATTTGTGAGTCCCGCATATATAAATACATAATTTATTTCTTATGGTTCAGAAACTGGAGAAAATACGTTAAAGAGGTTATTCAGAAAATATTATAGGGTTATATCCGTGTTATACCCCCTGTAACTTCTCTGTAACCTCTCTATAACCTACCTGTAACTTACACATATATCAAAATAGAAGCGCGAAATTTACTAGAAGGTACAGGTAGGTTACAGGGAGGTTAAATGGGGTATAACGTGGATATAACCCTCCAATACCCTCTGAATAACCTCTCTAACATATGCAGCGCTGCATACGTCTTACGCACACAAAATTTTCTCCAGAAACTGACTTTTCATGCTCCAAGTTCTCTCGATAATAAAACTTTTTTTTTATTTCTGCATAATCCAGACTAAAAACATCAGTTCACATTTATTATTGTACTTTTTATCATCAAAACCAAGAGCTTCTTGTGTCATTAAGTTCTTGCACAACATTTCACCCATAAATAAATGGAAATTTGATAGAGCAACAAAAAGCATAGACGACTTAGTATGATTATGTATTTTAAATTGAAGGGAAGCTGACAACACCATATTTGACCAATTGAATCCACATACAATAGTAGCTTTTATTCTAGCATTTATCTTATGAAGTTTTATATGGTCAAAAGTGTATGAAAACTCTTAACACAGACATAAAAAGTGGAATATGTTGACATACAAAATAATATTTTGATCCAAAATATCATACAATAGAGTATAATAATAGACATTTTATGTTTATAAAGGTTAGCCTACTAAGAAGAATATCTACTGAAATGCTGCATTTCATATTTCTTTATTAAGAAAATAGGTAGCAGATGCTGAAAATAGTGTGTTAGATATCAAGGTGAAGTTTCAGTATAATTTGACTTATGGAGAAGAATCTAATTGAATACTAGTTTATGGTATGAAGTAATTAAAGAATTAGCTGATTGGAAAAATGAAAATTCCAATGAAAATATGGATAAAAAAGTGAAGCTAAATTGGAAAAGGAGGAGGATATCACTATAGAAATTCAGCATATTTCCGACGATAGAAAATCATTGGTGGTGTATTGACTATTTATGGGGCAAAGGTAAATCGTTTGTCGGTAATTTTGAAAAGGGTAATTTTATCAACAATCATTACCTTCTGATGAGTCATACCCATCGATGTATGTTGAAAAACAAATTGCTGGTAAGTAGTTAGTAATATAAACGTTGACCAAAAAACCATCGGATACTATCGTAGGGGCGACTGCTGCTTATGCGTCGGTAAGCCGTGGGAAGCCTTTGATGGTCAAAACCATCAGCAATATGGAGTATTAAAGGAAATTGTTGTTTTTCTCTACTTTTTGTTACAGTTATTGGTTGTTAAAAATGGTTGTCTTTTTATTGATAGCCTGTCGAAAGGTAATGTTTTTTTGTTGGAAATTTATCTGATGGTTAGTAATCATCAGATATCACGGCAAATGAACTAGAAACTATGAGATATTCATAAGAAATTTTACATCTTGTCTACTAATATTATGCTTGAGTAGGGTATTTTTGTCTTAGTTGTGCAAAAGAAAGGGTGGATGTGAAATTTGAGTGGAAAAAAGTGCAAAACAACACAATTTGAAACCAGAGCACCAACACCATACATCCAATACGCCTGCTTTAACAACTACGTATAGGGGCGTTCTTGGTGCTCCCGCACCCGCCGTAAAGCGCCAGTCCAGTGCACTTGCGCCCTTCTCTCTACAATACATAGTGCACCTGCACCTGACCAACACACCCGCACTGAATTCCAAGCGCACCTATGCCCAACCCACTGAAGCTATTTTGGCAAGATTTTTCTTGCCTTTGTTTAGCCTTGCCAATAAATTTGCTCATAAGGCCAATTTTAGGGTATCTTGGGCGGCTTGAGTCTAGAAGAAAGGCAGGATGTTGATCTGAGAGAGTACATCCCATAGGGTTTTCTCCTTCCTATGGATTGAAACCACAAAGGTTGATTTTTTCCTTTGAGTTCTTGTGAGTTTTTGAGAGATTTGTTGTATGAGAGGGAGAGGTACTACTTTTGTGGAGAGATCAAGCCTCTGTTGTATGTTTTTCTTTTGTTTATCTCTTGTAATCAAAATTTGCATGTATTTCATGTCTATGGTTTTTTCGACTATGCATTGTTAAACTCTTTTTCGTGTCTCTGTGATGTAGGGGTAATGCTTTTTCAACGTGATTTTCTGAGGAAGTTTTTCTCATAATTTTTTTATAATATTTTCATGGCATATGTTATTTATTAACCCAAGAACTTAATTTACTATTAGTTTAGACAACTAGGATGTTAAAATATTTTAAGAAACTACAACTTCTAGCCGCTGCATTGTGAAAATGAAGGGTTAACCACTGAATTCCGAGCGAATGGACATATTCTAGTGAAATTATGTAATCATTCGAGAGAATCAGAATAGTTATGTGAATTGTCATGGGTATTATGGAAACTTCAAATTCATAGATTCTAGGCATCTTTTAACCTAAACATAGGCATAAGGAGTAACACATGTTTGATTGATAACAATAACACAAGGAAACATTTTGGAGTCACGATCTCCACGATCCACAAATCGCAGAGGCATGAGCCTCATTCATCTTGAAAGAACTCTGGAGATTTTTCCTGCTTTTTTACTTCCTCTGCATGCGATGTATTTTGTTTCTTCAGTATTTTAGGATTCAAACCTTCCCTGTCAAAACAACAAGCTAGGTTCACCAGATTCGTAGACTGAATATTTTTCTGCTAAAACAACTCTTAAAACTTTCCTCATGGGATCGATATATGGTACTCTTTAACTACATTATTACTTGACACATATACATGTGTTGTGTGGCCGACTTACTTCACAGTAAGTTTTGGTACGTCAAGTTTTAGGTGCCATTGACGAGGAAATGTGTTAATAATTGTTTTTGCTGTTAAGAAAACTTTACTTGAAAAACTTAGGATTTATGTTTGTCACTTTTATTTTGTGTTTTTTTATTATTGTTGTTGCATCGATATTT
>NEWO01000380.1:529749-541487 GCA_003013225.1 Phalaenopsis aphrodite
AATTTTGGCCAAAATTGAGTATTTTTGGCAAATTTCGGGTATGTTAGGCAATATTGACAATTTTTTGGCAATTGGGTAATTTGTAGATTTTTTGGTAAATCTTGACGGTTTTTGTAGTTTTGGGGTAATTAGGTAATTTAGGGGTGTTTAAAATGATTTTTGGTGAATAATTTGGTTTTTGGGCCATTTTGGTTATTTTTGGAAATTTGGGGGTATATTGGTAATTTGGCTAATTTTAGTGGATTTGGGGAATTTTGGATGAGTTTGGGAAAAGTAGATGGCTAGGATTTGTTTTGGTGAAATTTTGAGTGAAACTAGGGATTTTTACAGTTATTGGGTATTTTTGGAAATCTTAGTAAATTGGGGAATTTGGAAAATTTTGGGTGATTAAAGCTAAAGTTGAAAGGTTTTCGGTGGTGAGCATGCAAGCCATAAAAGTTTACTCCAAGTCATATCAGCCTTATGAAAACTCATCTTAGAGCCTCCATATCATCCTCCAGGATAGTCAACAGGGAAGTTCTATGGCTACATCCTAGGCTTCTTAAGAAGAGAAACATACCTTACCAAAAATGTGATCAACAATGCTGCAGTAAAATGTAATGATCAGTTAAAGAAATTGTTAAAATTTTTTATGTTTGTTAATTAAAAAATTGTCAATATTTAGGTTTAAAAGTTGTAATAATATTAATCAGTAAAGTATGTGTCAAAATCTATATTACTTTTGGGTAATTAAAAATTTTGCCATTGATTATTAAATATAACAAAAGACTTAAAATAAAAAGTTTTTTTTATAATATTTACATAATAAATTTATGTTTTAATATGCATTTCTAACATTTTATATTTTTCTAGAATGCATATTTTGAATCATGAATGATGGTAAGCTCATCGTCCGGTTGAGTGATGGTAAGCTTGTGACGAAGGCTTTGAAATTTAGTTGTTGTATGAGTTTTAGTGAGGATGTTAGATATTTGATCGGTAGAGTTGATTCACAGTATTTTAATGTCAATAGACTTGATATGTTCATGAATGAAGTGACAGTCTATTTCAATATGCTTCTTGAGGACATGGAAGATAGGTTTAAGCGCTATGGCTATTGCTGAAGTATCATCACATTATATGTGTTTTGGAGTGGGGGTAGAATGTGGAGTTCTTGAAGTGGTCGTCAAAGCCAAATAACATCGGTTGTGGCGCTTACAAGTGCACTGTTCTCGGCTTCAATGGAGTAGCGAGCTACTATTTTTTGGCTGTTAACTATCCATGAGATGAGATTGTTACTAAGAAAGGTACAAGATCTGATGGTTGATCGTCTATCCTGTGAGTTTTCGAACCTACCTGTGTCAAATTATGTTTGAAGTTGTAGATTGATGTTGTTGATTGGAAGTCCAAACATGATGGTGCCTTCGAGGTACCGTAGTAGTCATTTGATGAGTTTAAAATGATAAAGTAAGGGTGATGCATATCTTGGCATAAATAAATTACGAGTAAGGCAATATCTGGTCTTGTGATGCTGAGAAACTAATGAGAGCTAGCAAGTTGTCTATATTTGGTGATATTGGGAAATTCTTGAAGGGAATTTTGATTAGGATTTAGCTTGTGAGGTAGGGAAGTGGAGATCAGTTTGCACATGGAGAGTTGTTGTAGGAGGATTGTGTGAGGTGGTAACCTTGGGAGGTGGTAGTTTTGGTGGTGCTAAGGAAGGCATTAATCGGGTCCAATCCATGAGTTGAAATTTGGATTGGAAAGAGTTGGTGAGTTGATAGACGTCTTTAGAATCATTTCCCATAATGAGAATGTCTTTGACATACACAAGGAAGTATAGGGTGAGTTGATTTTGATGATAGATGAGAATGGAGGGGTTGGAGGTGCTTAGTTTAAACCCTTTGGTTTGGAGGTGATGAATAAGAGTATGATACCTTTGCCTTGGTGCTTGCTTGATACCATAAAGAGTCTTTTTGAGTAAACATATTTTGGTTTGATGTTGAGTTTCTTGGAAGCCTTAAGGTTGATGCATGGAAATGGTTTTGTCGAGTGAGCCATGGAGGCTGTTGGAGACATCCAATTTTTGAATTGGCAACTTATGTTGGAGAGTGATTTATAGAAGGATCTGACTGGTAGGTAGTTTGGCGATGGGGCTGAACATTTGCTTGTATTGGGCTCCCGACAACTGTTGAAGCCATGAGGGAGTAATCCTGCCTTGTATTTATCGATGATGTCGTTGGGATTGTATTTGGTGTGGTAGGTCCATTTGTAGCTAAATGATGTTTTGTTGAGATGATGGCTCAATGAGGATCCATGTGCCTTGCTTTTGGAGTGCCTCAAATTTTGAGGACATGGCTTGACACTAATGTGGATGCTTGACAGCTTTTGAGTAGCATGAGGGGTTGGTATGGTTGGTAATGGTGGTGGATTGATTGATGGGTACTTTCAATTTTAATCAATGCGTTTGAGATCTAATAGTCATGGAGTGTTTGATAGGACGAATATATTGCGTGTTGGTGGGGGATTGAGCGGGCAATATTTAAGCGGGATGTAATGAAGATATTTTGGGATTTTTTGTGTTGGGTATAGTGAATGAAGGGTGGGATATGGGAGTTTTTATTCAAAGTGATGATGTGGGTGGTGGTAAAATAATTGGTGTGAGAAGGCTTTCGTGGTACAAATAGATTGATGGATGAAAACACTTTTTCATTGAAAACCACATGCCATGAAATAAGATGTGATGAGTTTGGGCGATATAACAATAGTAACCATTGTGGGATGAGGAGTAACAATAGTAACCATTGTGGGATGAGGAGTATCCAATGAAAATGCATGATGGGGCGGAGTATGATAATTTCTGTGAAGCTTGCGGCTTTTGCTAGGGGAAACATAGGAAGCCAAAAAATCATATATGATAATAGGTATGGTGTTTCAAGTATAGAACTTTGAAGGGAGATTTAAAACTGGTAGTTTTAGAGGGGCAACCTATTAATGAGGTATGCTAGTGTCATGAGTGATGTTATCCAAATTTAGGAAGGAGATGAGCGATAAGAAAGAGGGTTCTTGTGGTTTCTATGTGATGTCAGCTACCCCCATTTTTTGGGGAGTGTATGGGCAACTGAATCGGTTAAGAATTTCGTTTGAGGTAAGGTATTTTTGTAGGTTGTGGGATGTATATCTTTGTATCCATTGGAGCAAAGAGTTTTAAAGTTCTTATTGAATTGGGTTTGTATCATTTTGTGGAATGAGATTAAGTTTCTTAAAGTTTCAAATTTTGCGAACTTTGGAAAAACTTAAGTAAAACAAAAGTGATCATCAGTAAGTAGAAGGTAATATTTGTAGCCTTGTATTGATATAAATGGCGCAAGAACGCATACAAGTTCAAAATAATGTTTAGTTGTAGAAATAGAAATGAGAAATGACAGACGATGACATTTAGAAAAGTAACATTCATTACAAGATAACAAAATTAGGGTTAATATTGGCATTTGTTGTTATAGATATGATGCTTGAAACAACTTGATGAGGATACCTCAGCCTTTGATGCCAGAGTTCCATGGATGGAGAAGGGGATTGGTTTGCAGTGAAACTTGATACAGGATACAAGACATCCTTTTTTGGTCCTTGGAGTAAGATTTGGTTTGTTCTCTAGTTCTTGAAGATGTAACCAGATTTAGTGAAAGATATATCTCAATGTTTGTAGGAGGTTAATTGATAAACAATGAGAAAGTTATGAGATAAGTATGGGAGTGGAGTGGTTTGGTAAGATAGAATTTTATTTCAAGGGGTGGGGAGGACGCCCTGGCTACCATGATTGATTGGGATGAATGGTCTGTCTTCAATAGTGATCAAATCTAATCCATGTTATTGTTTGTTTGTAGTTGGTATTTAGATAAGTGGCTGCTGCTGAGTCGAGGACATAATCAATTGAGCTTTGAACGAAGGATGTGATGAGTTTTGTTTTAGGTTTGGCAGATGAGTAGGTGTTGAAATTAGCTTGGTGCCAGCAAATTATGGTTTTCTATCTGAGTTTACCCCATATCTGATAAGCGATGTGAGGGCTGTTGTTCCAGGAGCCACGAGTGTCGCGATTGGAAGTTGGGGGGTGCACAAGAGGTGTTGTTTCCAAGATTGTGTTGATAGGATGTTCCTAGGGGTGTAAATGAGGCGAACACGAGCGAGCCATGCTCAGCTCGTGTTCGGCTCGTTTATATTTCGAGCTCAAAAAGTGTGTTCGTGTTCGGCTCGTTTGCTTAACGAGCCGAACACGAGCTGTTCACGAACAAAAAGTATTTTTAACAACCCTAATCATGTAGCCATAAGATAATAAGGGTTTGAGCAAGATTTAAAAATTATTATTTATATTAAAACATCATTTGAATCTAGTTTAATAATTTTTATTCTATTTTCTTAATCAATATTTTAACTAATTATAAATCTTTGTAGTCTTGCAGTCAACTAGATGTTTTTAAAATACTACTTATATATATATAAACTTGATGAGTAGTATTTCGAGCCAAAACGAGCCGAACACGAACGAAGACATCTTAGTTTGTGTCCGACTCGTTAACTTATCGAACGAAATTAACGAGCCGAACACGAGCTTTTTAACGAGCCGAACACGAGCTGTTTGTTTTGACAGCCCTAGATGTTCCTCTACTTCTATTGCTGGTATTTTTACAGCGAGCGAATAAAGTGGCTGATGTGGCATTTCTTTCCTTTTCAAGTTCAACCGAGAGACTGACTTCCTCACTTCATAGTAGAGAGTAAAGGTCATCAAGCTTGATTGGATCAGATCTAGTGCAAATGATGGTTTTAAAGGATTGGTAAAAGGGAGGCAGTCAATTTAGATTGAAGACGGCTTTGGAGACTTTGAGAAATGTCCGCAGTTGTGTTGAGGGTTATTATGTATCGTAAATTGATGGGGGACACGGTGAAGTAGATTACCAGCGATAGGTTTTGATCAATGAGTTGCATTCTGAATATTGGGGGTTTAGATGGATGTGTCCATTGAATTCTTGGACTTGAGGTAAATGGCAAGCTAAGGATCCATCCAAGAAGACAAGTGAATCCATTTTCCTTGAAGGCTTGAAGATTAGTGGTCTCAAAGTGGTAATTTTCTGCTGTGAGCTGTACATGATCCATAGCTTTAACATTGGACATCAAGAATTTGAGGAATTGAGGAATGGGTGCTTCAGCCATTGCCAATGGTGCTTGGGGTGTTTTTCAATTTTTTGGGGAAGAAGTTTCAAACATCTGAAAAGGAGGAAGGAGATGGGTTGGGGAGAAGAAGAGAGTTAGAGGTATGATACCAAGAAAAACCAACAAGACCTGCACTACCAATACTTCAGAAGAGAAGAATTTTAAAGACTCGCTGTAGTTGCTGCTACTGTAATAAATAAATACAATAGGAATGTTGTTGTAGTGAAGAAATGTTCAGAGGTTAATTGTTTAGTAGCAGATGGAAGTGGAGATTACAGTTAAGAAGGTGGAGCTTTCTCTCTACTCCTCTCCCATCACAATGAAAAGATCATGTGTTCTTCCCTTTCTCTCCATCAGAAAAAAAAATTAATGCTATAAATATAAAAACCTTAAACTACTAACCTAAATACTTACATATAATCCTAAAGATATTGAGGATAATAAATCTAAAATACAAAAATTGTTTGTTGCTGACTATTCAATAAAAATATTAGTATAAAAGTATTTCCCAACTTAATCTAACAAAATATTACAAGAAGGTGTACCCTGTTTGAGGGATAAAGGGGTGCAATTGAACCATTAATAGTGATTCTAACGAGCTCTAAGAAGTCAATCCGACCAAATCAATGGAGACTTTGAGTGTTTGCCTCAGCCGGCTAGGAGGGGCTAAGCATACTTGTAAGTGGAGCTGGGAGGCAAATTGTCAATGCTTAGTGGTGACTGGCTAGGACTTGGGAGTGGGATTGGGTGAGTTATGAGTGATTCAAAGAAAAAAATTGGTTTTGAAGTGTCATTTTCATGATGGTCTAAGCTGTCATACAATATGGCGATTTAAACTGCTGTCAAATCGAGTTTCAAAAAGTGATTTAAAATTTGTTGCAATTATTTGCAATGAAATCAATTTTTGTAGTATAGTTTAGTGAACTCATTAAAACAAAGTAGCCAATTTTATTTTTTGCATCAATTTATTTTGAAAAATTAAGCTTTACTTAACACCTGACTCCAGTCTATAAGTAAGAGATATATTTTATATGTAATTGAGTTTTAACTTACTTTTTTAATCTCTCTCAGAATAAATTTTGAGCTGAAATAAAACCCTAATTTTAGTTGCTGAAGAGAAACAATTTGATTCTTTCTAGCCACATCTTAATCAATGAGCATTTCACATTTTAAAATTTATGATAAAGTATGAAGGGATATTTTGGGTCAACTGTAGCTTTGTCTAAATGTCATAGGAAGAAGATTTCTTCTTTGATTGACAGGTTTTTTTTTTCATGATAGTAAAGACAAAATGGGATCAAAGCACTATTTCATGTAATGTTGTTATTTACCTGAGGCTTATAAGGGTCCTGGTATTCCCTCCTTAGAAAACATTAATTTTATATGTAAAACTAAAATTATTTGGAGACATTTTAATTCTAATTCTTTTCTAGCTAATTAGTGCATCATACATTATGGCTCTATTTGGTTTAATTTTCTATTGTTAGGTAAGGCTCATATACCATATAAGAGACAGATGCTGGAGCGGAATATTCTGTCCAACTCAGAGGAGTTTTCTTATGTGGGTTGGGGGTGCAGTACATGAGTAATTTGGTAATTACATATTATATGCAAGGTTTCATTTCTGCTCTTTCTAGGGTTATAAATAGACATGTTTGTAACCCTAGGTTATTTTATTCTGTATTCTGTACTTTTTTTCTGGATTAGTGAAAAAGTCGTCGATCTGCTTCTAAGGACGTGGGCATCTTTGTCGAACCTCATTAAATCTCTGTGTTTTCTTCTGGATTTATGTCGATTCTTGTTTTTCTTCGCCCTAATTTCTCAAAAAGTGTTATCAAAGCAAGGTTGTAGGGCAGTGAAAGAAAAAATATTTTGTCTGATTCTGTGCGCAGAAAATTCGAGGGAAGACGAGGGCTTCTCGGTGAAGGTGCAGTTTTTTGGGCTTCTTCTGCGATGGATTCTACTAAGTAAGTTTGCGCGATGAATACAAGCTTTTCGGCGATTCGACACAAAGAATCGCGGTCCGACTCTTTCTTCCGTGACAGGCAAGAGAGATTCGCGTGACGGTTATTGTGCAGTTTTGTGACGCAGAGGAGAGGAGTTCGGGCGAAGCTTCAGCGCAAAGCTTTGCGAGAGAACTTCCACACAAAAGAGTCCGACGAAGGAGCTAGGTCGGATCTACTTCCTCTAAGAATCACAACAGGCTTGGGATTTGCGACAACGGGAAGAGAAATCGGGGAAGGAAGGTTCGCGGAGAAGGCGGTCCAATTTCTTTCCTTGGATGCGGAAGAATTGGGCAATTTCAGAGATTTCCTTTCCTTTTGCTGCTCGGGAGAAATCTGGAAGGCGTGGAGGCTGAAAAAAGTAAAATTTTTGAAATTCAGTTAATTAAAGAAAATATTTTAATTAAGGAAAATTTTCATTTTTTTTCATCTAAAAAAAAAATTGTTGCTTTTCCAAAAAAAATAAAAAAGAAACTTAATTAAAAAAAAGCTTAGTTAAGGGAATTTTTTCTATTCTTTTTTCTTTAGAAAGATTCTGAGTAAGCAATTGCAGAAGAGTTTACAGAAGACATTATTGCAGGATCAATTTCAAATGACAATTTCTAGTGCAAAATTTGAGATGGTGAAGTTTGATGGAACTGGTAACTTCAGATTGTAGCAAATAAGAGTAAAGATCTGTTGGCTCAACAGAGAATCTTGAAAGCTTTGGGGGCAGTAAAACCAGATGCCATGGAGGATGGAGATTGGGAAGAATTGCAACAACAAGCGGTAGCAACCATACGTTTATGTTTGACAGATAAGATTATGTATCATGTAATGAATCTTAAATCTCCAGGGGAGGTATGGAAGAAATTGGAAACTTAGTTTATGGCTAAATCTCTAACGAATATGTTGTATATGAAGAAAAAGCTGTATGGGCTGAAGATGCAAGAAGATTCTAATCTGACATAGCATGTTAATGACTTCAATCAAATAATCACAGATTTATCACGGTTTGATGTGACTATTGAGGATGAAGACTGAGCAATGATTTTGTTGTGTTCACTGCTTTTTCCTATGAACACCCGGTGACTACTCTTACATGTGGGAAAGAAACTATCAAAGTTGATGAGATTACTGTTGCATTGTTGGCTCACAACCATCGAAAGCAGAATGTAGGGGAAAACTCTCATTGTGACAATTTATATGTGAAGGGTAATTCAGATCGTGGAAGAAAGAAAGAGAAGGAGCGTTCTAGAAGGAGAAATTTCAGATCTAAGTCCAAAGGCAAAAAGACAATTCATTGCTCCAGTTGAAAGGAGCCGGGACATATGAAGAGAGATTGTCCAAAGCTCAAGAAGCAGGCTGGGGACAAAGGTGATGGATCATTGAAGTCTGTAAATATGGTGCAGAGTGACAATTTAGATTGCAGTGATGACGATATGCTTTTAGTTTTATCAACTCAGTTCATAGATGCATAGATTTTTTATTCAAGATGCTCTTATGACATAACACCTAACAGAGAGTGGTTTACTTCATATATGTTAACTAATTCTGGCTCAGTCTATTTAGTTGATGATAGATGTTGCAATATTGTTGGTATTGGTGAAGTTAGAATTCATATGCATGATGTCGCTATTAGAATATTATGTGATATCATACATATTTCAGATCTGAAGAAAAATTTGATTTTCTTGGGCACTTTACATAGAAATAGTTTTATATCTATAGTAGATGAGGATAGGGAAACCATCAAAATTGTTAAGGATGCACTGATTATGATGAAAGAAAAGTTAACTGCATGTAATATCTACATGTTGTTGGGGAAGACATTTGTAGGTGGAGTTCATTTTGTGGAATCAGATGATGATAGTACAAAGCTATGACATATGCGTATGGGTCATCTTAGTGAATGAGGGATGGTGGATTTACATAGAAGAAATCTGTTGCATGGTGTTAAAAGATGCAAGCTCGATCTTTGTAAGTTTTGTGTTCTTGGAAAACAGACTAGAGTTAGTTTTATGACTGAAAAACATAAAACTGAAGAGATTTTTGATTTTGTGCATTTGGATGTATGGAGCTCTATCAGGAAATCGTCATTGGGAGGATCTCAGTAATTTGTTACCTTTATTGATGATTTCTCTAGGAAAGTTTGGGTGTATTTCTTGAAGCAGAAATCTTAAGTGTTCTCCATATTCAAGCTATGAAAAGCTGAGGTGGAAAACCAAATTGGTAGAAAGATCAAGTATTTGAGGTTCGATAATGACACATAGTACACAAATTCGCAGTTTCAGAAGTTCTGTGAGGAGCATGAGATTCAGAAGCATTTTTCAATGCACAAGACACCACAACATAATGATATAGCAGAAATGATGAACAGGTCCTTAACTGAAAGGGCAAGATGTTTGAGACTGAATGCAGGACTTCATAAGATTTTCTGGGCAGATGCTGTGAATATGACATGTTATCTCATCATTAGATCATCTCGGACATTGTTGGGTGGCAAGGTCACAGAAGAGGTATGGAGAGGTAATCCAATTAATTTCGATCAATTATGGAATTTTGATTGTCCTGCTTATGTGCGTGTACCTGGAGATGAAAGATCAAAACTAGATGCAAAATCCAGTAATTGCTTCTTTCTAGGCTAGAAGAAATGTGTGAAAGAATACAAGTTCTAGGATCCGATCGCAAAGAAGATGGTGATCAGCAGATATACAGTTTTTTTTTATGAACAGTCCATGTTGCAGCAATATCAAGACAATGTGTTAGAGAATAGTTTCAGTTCAGATACAGTGTAGATGAATTTAGAACAACATCCATAAACAACTAAGAGAGTTGAAGGTTCAAATCCAACACCTGGTGATTCCATTCCAGATGATCTGCAGAATTATAATCTAGCCGAAGACAGACAGAGACACACCAATATAACGCCTCCTAACAGATTGAGTTATGAAGACTTGGTCTCTTGTGCACTTCTCATCAACAACTGATCGAGCCACTTTTCAAGGATATATCTCTAGCCAGGAGAAAGAGAAATGGACGGGTGCAATGATTGAGGAGATAGAGTCTTTGCAGAAAAATCGCACATGGGAGTTAGTTCAACTTTCTGAGGGAAAGAAGATTATTGGGTGCAGTGGGTGTACAAAAGGAAACCAAGAGTATCAGAAAAAGAAGGGAAAAATTTCAAGGCATGACTGGTAGCAAAGGAATTTTTCACAGCAGAAAGGATAAATTATGCTGAAATCTTTTCTCCTGTGGTCAGACATACTTCAATCAGGGCAATACTTGCATTAGTAGCTACTTGAGATTTGTATTTGGAGCAGATGAATGTTAAAACTGTTTTCTTGCATGGTGATTTGAAGGAACAGATTTACATGGAGCTGTCAGAAGGGTTCACTCAACGTGGATAAGAGCATCTGGTTTGCAGGTTAAAGAAATGACTGTATGGGTTAAAATAGTCTCCAAGACAATGATACAAGCAATTTGACTCCTACATGATTCAGATTGACTACAAGAGATGTGAGTATGATTGTTGTGTTTATGTGAAGAGCCTTGATGATCGTTATATTAATTTTATGTTACTGTATGTTGATGATATACTGATTGCTGCAGGGAATATGAATGATGTCTGTGATTTGAAAGCTTTATTGAGCTAGGAATTTGACATGAAAGACTTGGGTCCTACGAAGAAAATTCTTGGAATGAAGATTCATCAAGACAGAGGCTCAAGACGATTATGTTTATCTCAACGAGACTATATTGAGAAAGTGCTGAACAGGTTTAAGATGAGCAAAGAAAAGTCTGTAAGCACTCATTTGGCAAATCATTTTAAAGTTTCTTCAGAATAGTGTATAAAGACAGATACAGAAATCAAAGACATGACAAATGTTTCATATGTTAGTGCAGTTTGCTGCTTGCTATATGCAATGGTATGTACTCGTCCTGATTTGACTCATGCTGTTTGTCAAGTCAGCAAATATATGAGTAAACCTGGAATGCAACGTTGGAAGCAGTCAAGTGCATTTTCAGTTATCTAAAGGGTACTGTAGGACATGGAATTATTTTTGACAGTCAGCAGGATGATCTTTCAATTGTGGGGTACGTTGATTCAGACTATGCATGTGATTTGGATGGTAGAAGGTCTACAACTGGGTATGTGTTTACTATTGGTGGATGTCTTATATGTTGGAAAACAACAATTCTGTTTATTGTGGTATTATTTACAACTGAAGCTGAGTACATGACAGTAGTTGAAGCTGTAAAAGAAGTCTTATTGCTGTTGGGCTAGTAAAGGAACTGGGCGTTGAGCAAGGTGAAGTTCAGTTATATTGTGACAGTCAGAGTGCTATTTACTTGGCTAAGAACCAGGAGTACCATGAGAGAACAAAGCACATTGATGACAGGTATCAAAAGATCAGAGAATTGATTGCTTCTGGTGAGATAGTATTGCAGAAGGTTCATACTGATGAAAATGCAACTGATATGTTGACCAAGCCAGTTACCATCAACAAGTTCTTGCATTGCTTGGACTTGTTGAATATTTGCAGTTGCTAGAGAAGCATGGTGGCCCAA
>NEWO01000380.1:553132-566022 GCA_003013225.1 Phalaenopsis aphrodite
TGTGAATGTACAACATGCCTTTATTATCTTTCTCTTCTTCTTTTAATGTAGTAGCTATTGCTCTTCTTGCTTTGACTCGATGCACCTCTTCTCTGGGTACCTAGTCCCTTCGTTATTCTTGCGTGCAGTCTTTCAAACCTAACAATCCAACATGACTTCACGAACGGATTTTGGAACGGATTATGGATTCCTCTTGCCTTATTTCCTCTAACCTCGTTTTCATTTGTTCTCTGAGTTTATTCATCTATTGTGTCACTAATTCTCTGATTTAGTCTTTTGTTGTAATTTTCTTCTTCCTAAATAAAATATTTTTTTCGCTAGATTTTGATAATTTGTTCAATGCTCAATGCACCATTTAGGATGTTAAATGTCTTTGGGACGTGAGATTATGTCTAATTCATAAACTCATACAATCGAAAGATCTTGATGAAGGAGTGAGAAGAGGCTGAGGGCATTTTGAGAGAGAGAGTTCGTCATAGAGCCCTTGGAGGATATAAAATTGAGAGGTATAGTTGTGAACAAGTTTTGTGGGAAGGTTAACTCGTTCGTTTGAGTTTGGAATAAAAGCTCAAGTAGTTTGACGAACTTAACTAGAATAACTCACATTAAGATTAAGACTTAACAAATTCATTCTGAGGAACTTGCAAGAATGCTGGCTGGCTTGCTTCGGAGGTGCTCAGAGGGCCCTTCTGGGCGGCAAGGAGCTCTAAGTTTGTCATTTACAAAATTATGGATAATGAGTAGGATTACTCTAGTTAGCACCAGACTATTAAAATGCATAGCTAGTGAGCTTGATCCATTGAGCCCATGAGGCTCATTTAGTACTTGGGCTTTCCNAAATGTCTTCGGTGACAACCCTTTTGTCAAAGGATCTGCAATCATGAGATTGGTGCTAATATGCTCAATTGACACCCTATGTTTCTGAACTTCTTTCTTAACGACAAGATATTTTAATTTCATGTGTTTAGCACATTTGTAATACTTGTCGTTTTTTGGAAAAGAAGACTGCTGCAGAGTTAGCACAATAAATTTTCAGCGGCTTGACAATACTATCGACTATTTCGAGTCCTGAAATAAAATTCCGCAGCCATAAAATCTGAATTGTAGCTTCGAAGCAAGCTACAAATTCAGCTTCCATAGTGGAAGCAGTTGTGATAGTCTGCTTCGCACTTTTCAATGAGATTGCTCCTTCAGCCAAAAGGAACAGATAGACAAATGTTGATTTTCTGGTATCAACACATCCAACAAAATTTGAATCTGAATATCCTATCACTTCAACATTTTTAAATCTTCTATAAGTGGGCATGTGGTCCTTTATTCCACGTAGATACCTCAAAACTTTCTCTGCAGCTTTCCAATGATCTATTCTAGGATTACTTTGATACCTGCCCAGCATCCCGACAACAAAGCTAATGTCTGGTCTGGTACAAGTTTGAGCATACATTAAGCTTCCAACAATAGATACATAAGGAATTTCTTCCATTTTTTTACGTTCCAAATCATTCTTTAGACACTGCATAAGGCTGAATTTATTCCCTTTCTGAATTGGAGCAACACTAGCTAAGCAACCTTCCATATTGAATCTCTTAAGAACTCTTTCGATATATGTTTTCTGAGACAGCCATAACAATCCTTGTGATCTATCACAAAATATTTCAATTTCAATTACATAGGATGCCTCACTCATATCTTTAATCTCAAAGTTCTTAGAGAAAAAATTCTTGGTTTCATATAATAAGCCAAGATCATTAGTAGTCTGCAATGTGTCATCAACATACAGAATGAGAAATATAATTTTGCTCTTGTTGACCTTTAGATATATACATCGATCAACAATGTTTTCCTTAAATCCAAAGGACGTGAAAGTGTCATTAAACTTAAGAAACCATTGTTTAGAAGCTTGGTTAAGTCTGTATATTGATTTCTTAATTTTACACACTATGTGTTCCTTTCCTTCAACCAAAAATCCTTCAGGTTGACTCATGTAAACCTCTTTATCTAAATTCCCATTCAGAAAAATAGTTTTCACATCCATTTGGTGTAACTCCAAATCATAATGAGCTACTAGTGCTATGATAATTCTAAATGAATCTTTCTTACAAACCAGAAAAAATATTTCTTTATGGTCAATGCCATCTTTCTGAGTGAAACCTTTGACAACAAGTCTGGCTTATATCGTTCAATATTGCCATTCAAATCGCGCTTAGTCTTAAAGACCCATTTACACCCTACCCTTTTACAACCTTTAGGCAATTCAACGATATCCCAAATTTTGTTGTGATCCATCGATTTCAACTCATCTTTCATTGCATCTAACCATTTAGAAGAATTTGCACTTTTTATGGCTTGTGAAAATGAAACTGGATCTTCATTGACTCCTAAGTCAAATTCGGATTCATGAAGATAAACCACATAATCATTGGAAATAGCAGACCGTTTTTGTCTTTGAGACTTTTTAGGTACTACTTCATGTGGTTCATCTAATGTAGGTTCATTTGCGATAATTTCATTGTTGGGGTATTTGATCATATATTTATTGTTCTTGTAAGTTGTCAAACTGTTCAACAACTGTAGGAATAACAACTTGAGAAGAAATTTTGGGTAAAGGAGCTTGAACCCTAATTTTTTTGAATTTCCACTTTATGTGGTTCCAAACCCCCACTAACTTCACTATTTTCAATGAACTTGGCATTTTCAATTTCAATAATTCTTGTACTGTGATTAGGACAATAAAATCTATACCCTTTTGATTTTTCTGGATAACCAATGAAGAAACCACTGGTTGTTCTTGAGTCCAGTTTCTTTTCATGTGGATTATATAACCTTATTTTCGTTGAGCAACCCCAAACACGCAGGTGCCTTAAACTAGGTTTCCTTCCTGTCTAAAGTTCAAAAGAGTCTTTGGAACTGCCTTACTAGGAATCATGTTTAATAAATATGCAACAGTCTTTAATGCATGCATCCACAATGATGAGGGTAAAGAAGAATTAGTCATCATACTCATAAACATTTCCATTAAAGTACGATTTCGCCTTTCTGCAACACCATTTTGTTGTGGTGTTCCTGACATAGTGTATTTAGCACATATGCCATTAGTTTGAAGGAATTTAGGCATTGTCTAGATTCATTGTAAGTTCCATAATATTCACCGCCTCTATCATGCCTGATAATTTTCACTTTTTTGTCTAATTGTCTCTCAACCTCAGTTATATGCACCTTTAAGGCATCTATAGCTTGAGATTTTTGATGCAATAAGTAGACAAACCCATAACTTGAAAAATCATCAATAAAGGTGATAAAGTATTTCTCTCCACCAAAAAATGAAACATCAAAAGGTTCACAAATATCAGTGTGTATAATTTCAAGGAGATGTGTGCTTCTTGTGGCGGCTTTCTTAAGTGTGTGATTTGTGTGTTTTCCTTTCATACAATTCACACAGATGCCATGATCAGTAAAATCTAATTCATTAAGGATTTCGTTCTTTATTAATCTTTCAATTCTTTCTTTGGATATATGACCCCAAACGTTTATGCCACAAATAAGCTGAACTTTCATTCATAAAACTGTGTTTAGTACCAATATTATGATGCAAAGTCATCAAATTCTCAGAGAAAAGGTTATCAAGTTTAAGCTTATATAGGCCATCATAAAAGATACTAGAACCTATGAGATGATTGTGTTTAAACAAACTGAAACAACCATTTCCAAATTTAAATGAGTATCCAATAAAATCAAGTTTAGACAATGAAATCAAATTACGAGAAATAGAAGGGACATAAAATATTTGAAAAAGGTCTAAATGATGTCCAACATCTAAAATCAACTGATAGGTTCTAATAGCTTCAACTGCCACTTTGACTCGGTTTCCAATGAAGACAAACTGTTCATTTGAGTTTATGATTTGGGTTGTAAGGAATTCCTGCATCGTATTAGAAACATGAGCGGTACAACCAAAATCAATCCACAATGTATTATAAAGAACTTCTACCAAATTTGATATGAAACATACATAAACACAAGGTTTATCTTTCTTTTCGAGCCAGTTTTTGCACTTTTGACACTCATTTTGATAGTGTCCAGGCTTTCTGCAAAAGTGACACTTAATTTCTTTATATTCCTCTTTGTGAATTGGGGCAAATGACACATTAATCTTTAGTAGTCCTTGCTTGCCCTTTCCATTCTTCTTTACAGGTTTTTTTACAGCTCTTCTTTGATGACCTGTGAGATTAATGGAGTGATTTGTTCCTTTCTTAAGCCTTTATTCCTCTTGAATGAACATACATTGTAGTTCATTAACACTCCACTTATCTTTCGTAGTGTTGTAGTTCATGTGAAATGGACCATACTCAGAAGGCAAAGAGTTAATGATTTTTATAGGATATTGTTTCATACATTAGATTTAGTTAAGTACCAATTGTGAGTCTGATTTAATTATATTATATTTCAAACTAATTTCTATTAAAAGGTGTGGTCTAATGATTACTGCTTCGTACTCAACTTGATNCTAATTCAATTAACAATTTTAGTTGATTCAATGCGAAATTGATTTTGAAATTTGAGATATCAGATTCATGGTTGAAGTGCAATTTTTGGAACCATTTTGTAATTTACGAGCCTTTGGCACAAGACCGATGAAAAATAAATACGAATGCAAGACAGTTTCGTTACATGTTGATAAAATATCAATTTTATGAGACTTAAATATCACTTTATTTCTATGGTAAATTTACATGCATACCAAGAGCCCTAAAATAGCAATTATATGAGACTTATTACAAAGCAATTCTTATGTATTATATATTTTACACCTAAAGATTAATATTTATATTTAATAAATGTTGATGTTGAAAATTTATGCATAAAAATATATATTTTATATTTTAAATTTAATAATCTTGATAATTTGTATATGCTGTTAAAATTTTGAGTGATATATACATAAAAATGAAAATTTAATTGTCAGATTTGTAAATATATAAGAATTATGCGGTGGAAGGAAAATGCCCTATTTCTTTTGTTAGTGCGAATGTATCCAGACATATTTTTGGCCTGTAGAGATGGAGCAGTAGAGTTTTGTTTTGGGGCATTTACATGTAGGGCTGTCAAAACGGCTCGTTGTTCTCGAACAGCTAGTGTTCGACTAGTTAAGAAGCTCGTGTTTGACTCGTTAATTTCGTTCGATAAGTTAACGAGCCGAACACGAAGTAAGATGTGTTTGTTCGTGTTCGGCTCGTTTTGGCTCGAAATACTATTCATCAAGTACATATATGTAGTATTTAAAAAAGATTTAATTGACTACAAGGCTACAAAGATTTCTAATCAATTAAAATATTGATTAAGAAAATAGAATAAAAATTATTAATTTAGATTCAAATGATGTTTTAATATAAATAATAATTTTTAAATCTTGTTCAAATCATTATTGTCTTATGGCAATATGCTTAGGGTTGTTCAAAGGACTTTTTGTTCGTGAACAGCTCGTGTTCGGCTCGTTAAGCAAACGAGCCGAACACGAACACACTTTTTGAGCTCGAAATATGAACGAGCCGAACACGAGATGAGCTTGGCTCGCTCGTGTTCGGCTCGTTTACACCCCTATTTACATACAGCCCACCTAATTCTTAGCTATTTACATAGCTAACAACTAAGTTTTATCTTTTACATTTGTATCCCTAAAAAATTTTCATATCAAATAAAAATAGTAATATTTTAATTAAAAAAAATTGAAATACATAATTTCATTCTTATATTAGATATCATATATGTAATATATTATCATTCTAAACAGTATATGAATAGTGTTTTTGATATGTAGAGGAATCAGGTGTTAGATTTGTAAATGTCCTTAAAATGTGTTGCCTTTCTTGTCCATCCTGATTGCTAAACAGTACATGAATGCTAATAAAAAACCATACATAACAACCAGAGGCAACATGGAATTTAACATGTAAAATACAACAACAACAAGTCTTTATCCCACTAAGAGGGGTCGGCTACACAAATCTTGTCACTCCATTGCTTCCTATTGAGTGCCATATTTTCATCTAATTCTAATAAATTAAGTTCATTTTTTTTATACAATATGCCCAAGTCTTCCCAGGTCTACCTCTGCCTTTCTTAAGTCGAATCTAAAATATCTACTCTCCTGATCGGATCATCGATGGTCGATGTTTAATGTGACCAAACCATCTAAGACGATTCTCTTTAGTTTTGTCTGTCACTGGAGCTACACCAACCATATCACGGATATATTCATTTCGCATTTTGTCTCTAAGTGAAAAGTCACTCATTCGCCTAATCATTCTCATCTCAACAACACTTAACTTAGTTTTCTGCTTCTCTTTTAAATGGCAACATTCGACGTCATAGAGCACTGCAGCTCTCACCACCCTTTTATACAATTTTCCTTTCAGTCTAAGCAATACTTTACTAGCACACAATAGGCCCAAAACATTCCTCCACTTCAACCAACCAACTTGAATTCTACTAATTACATCCCCATCTATATCACCACCACTTTAAACAATAGACCCGAGATATCTAAAGCGTTCACATCTTTTAATAATTTGATCACTCAAACCTGCTTAAAATTTTAGCAGACTCAACACTATTTTAAGTCTAATCTGACTCCCTCAAATGTATTTCGAATCCATTCAAAATTTGACTTGATAAAACACTTAAAACCTGAAAATAATCTCGGAAGATTGACATTGATACCGCCCAAACGTGGTATCTTACACATCGAACATCTAAGCTTCAGTTTTTACATATATGTCATCTTACCTATGAATGAAAACTTGTACTTCACTTTAAAAAAATTAAAACAACAAAAACTGGATGTTAGATATGTAAGTACATAGAAATTGGGTGATATGTATGTACATGCCCCCATAATCATTGCACCCCAGTTGAAACTGCTGGACATATGCCACAAATCAGTGGAGATAATCATTTAAAGTTTAGTTTACATATAATAAAGTAGCCGAAAAGACAAAGTAAGTCTCACTTTTTGGTTGAAAGGTTTAAAAGTAAAGTTGTGGAGGTCTCATGTTTGCTTTGGCAATGCAAAAGCATAAGAATACTGATTAACTCAGCATCTGATTGTAAAGAAAGAAGATGGTAACAGAAAGTGAGTTTTGGTGGGTGCTGCCATTGAAGGGCATAGCACTGCACGTTTTCAAAAATCAATACTACACATATGTATTAAATTAAATTTAAATCATTTCCAAAATGCGACCGACGTGAGGATATTAAACTGAGTGCTTGAGGCGACCCAATTTCCTTTCCCTTGCAATATTTAGTGCATGTGCATGTACTTGTCTGTTTGAATCTCTAGAGTTACATAACGTTTTAAAGAGACTTGCTGCTTGACGAGGAGTAGCCTCAATTTTATTGATTTTCTTTATTGCTCTTCGAATTCTATAGTTTTTTTTTTCTATTATTATGCTTATGCCGACTATACTATTGTTGTTGTGGACATTTAATTACTAATATTGCGATGAACATAATATATGTATTTGTGGTGGCTACGTGCTGTATTAGATGTTTCTATTATTTTTTCCATGTGGAGCTCATGTTAACTTAATTGTGATATTTTTGTTGTTCGCTTAGTTTGGTGGTGGTTGTCTTTAATTTGCATACTTAATGTTGACCTATCATGTGAAGTTTTATAGTTTCTTAAGTGATGTAGTTATGCTCTTTATGTATTTTTATTATTCTCATTTATGTTCACAACTAACAAGTTTTGGGAGGAAAATGCATATGATGTTTTGCCTTTAACTTATCTAGAAGTGGTAGTAGTAATTAAAGAAAAGTACCAACTAATGAATGGAAGATATATATGTCAGAGAGATATGATTTTGTTGAAGATTAGGAAAAGATGAGTTATTCCTAACTACTGATATCTACGATGGTAAACTTTATCCGTACAATCATTACTGAACACTTAGTTGAATGTTAACCATATGTAAAATTGATAATTCAATCCTATAAAATTAGTTGCTACTTAATTAAAACAAATTGATTTTGAGTTACCATTTCTTGACCTATAAAATTTTGAGTTAAGTTAGGCTTGTCATGAAAAATTAGTTTGTGAAGAGGGTTGGTATTCAAAGTCCTTCTAAGAGCTAACCCATATATTGTAATCCCCAGTAAAGATAAAAAGAAAAGGAATTATAAAAGAAAAATAGATATATATATATATATATATATATATATATATATATATATATATATATATATATATATATATATATATATATATATATATATATATATNAAAGGTGTGGTCTAATGATTACTGCTTCGTACTCAACTTGATTATCAATGGAGTTGAAACCAAGTAAGATTGAATGATGAGATGCAAGTAATTTTGGGATTCATAGAACCATACCTACTTCTTTTATAAGGGTTATTGAGTCTCCATTCATGTATGGTGTCCAAATTTTATCTGCAATGTTGGTTTCATGTTGGATTAGCCCTTCTAAGAAATTATCTACGAAGTCAGCAACCACCTGGACTCTGTTCATTGTTATTGGAATGTAAGAAATATTGAACACACTCAGTTCTACTAACCATTTTAGTAATCTTCCAACATGGTTGGAAGTTTTCACGTTAAATTGCTTGTTGACAGGTCTGCAAAAGATGGTGTTGTAAGTGGTTGTCCACCCTTATGAAATTTGTGATTGACATTTATTATTATCTACTTCTCCCCAAGTTATCGATTTAAAAATGGCTCTACATATCTTTTTCTCTCTCCTAAGAACTAGTAGAGAGGTCTTGAATTAAAAGACAGTTGAGTGTTCATCATATTCAACTTTTGGAATACTTTATTGAAAGGATATTAACAGAGTCCCCTGTATCCATGAAAATACTATCAATTTAATGTTTGTCAATAACCGTAGTAATGACTATAACATTGTTAAAAGGATTCACACGATTGAGTAAGTCAACTCCCATGAAAGTTATTGCTGAGTTATTGAGTGGTAGCTCAAGTCAAGCGAGTAGAATTGAATGTCCCACATTTTTATCCACTTCAAGCTTCAATGCCTTATGGCTTTAGGTTCATCTCCACGTAAGATGGCAGGTATGACACTAGAGATATGCATGATTATGATGTGAACTAATTCATCAATGAAAGGCTCAACAGGTGCATTCCCTTGCCTCTAGGTATGGCCTTCTGGTGCAACTAATTCATTCAACTTCTCTGCTCAAATTAATTATTCAGACAACTTTTAGAGGTGATGACATTATTTAATATCTTTCCCATGGTTATGATGATAGGTACAATGTTTGTTGCGATTTTGATGTCAGGTACCAACCTTCATTGGTAGAGGCCTATTAAGGAATTCTTTATTCAGAATGGCCTCTATGACTTTGGCAATGGATACTCTTGGAGGTGTGATTTCCAATGCAAAGATTTGGGGTATCTTCTACCTACTAGTTTTTCATACTAAGCCTTTGATTGGACTACTCCAGTCGTTGTTGTGGTCATGCATATCGTCTAGGGACGTCTCACCTATTTGCTTGCTTAAATTTGCACCTAGGTCTCAATCTTCACGAGAATCTGCTTAATGGAGTTTCTCCATTGATCTTTCCATGTCATAGAAAAAGAATTGTATTCTTCAATTGGGATATGATCATTTGCCATTTCTAAGAGTTCAGCTAAAGGTTTTTTCTTTTGCAGAACAAGTAAATATTGTAACAGACCTTCATGTTGTCCTTACGTGAGTGTCGCATGAGCAATGGAAGGCTCCAAATTTTCACGCTAGAATATGATAATAAAGTTTCTTAAGTTTTAGAATATATCTTATCCTATTCTTAGCAAAACATAAGAGCTTTTTTGTAAATACTAAAAAATTAAGCTATGAATATTCATTTTACTAAAAGAGGTAATAACACCTATTGACAAGTTGTTAAACCAACACAAAGCTGACTCCTTAAACATCGTAAGGAATAAACAACACTTAAGAGAATAATTTACTTGTAACAGAGAAACCATCGATTCGAAAGAAGCTACATGATCGGTAGGATCAGTTCTTCCTTTGTGAAAGTCCAAATAAGGGATTGTGAACTGATCCCGAGAATATAGTTGTGTAAAAATTATATAGTTGACTCCACTATGCAACAGTGCCAAAAGCTTGATGCATTCTCTTATGAATAATAAATTTAAGTAATTAATGTTGGGATTCTACGCAAATATACGTATCCTTATCAAGTAATAAAGGCGTTTCTATTTAAGACCCAAATATCGATCCCACGGGGAAGGTTTAAATTTGAAATGATAAGTTTACTAGGAAATTCACATAAAATCAATACAAAATTACTGTAACTAATTTTGAATGTTGAGATATTATCATAACTAAATTATTTAACTAATAACAAAATTGAAATATAAAGTTTAAACAGTAACTACTAATCTATTAAACTATTAAATTATGTTTATGTGATGAAGAGTTTTATGTGAAAAAACATCTTTCCTACTATAATGTCGTTTTGGTAAAATGAGATGAGATAAATGGTTCTATTATGTAACTACAAATCTCTCACTTTTCTTCTTTTCCAACACTCTTAGAAAAGAGTTCACACTTAATCTCATCACAAAACTCTAAATTATAAGAACAATGGACTCTAAATGGTTGTAGAATGAAAAATAGAAAAAATGTGTGATGTGTAGAAGGTTGAATGGAGGGGATGAAATGGCAGGAAGAGTCACTTTTTTTATCAATTTCGACTCCAAATAAAGCCTAGATTCGGTTCCTCAATAGGTACCTCCAAAAACTCTTCAAAATGCATCTAGATTCGTCAAATCTTCTAGAAATCGGGGCTGAACCGACATTGGCATCGTCGACGCCCATTCTGGCGCCGTTGGGCCAGTGTCCTGCAATTTAATTCATCATGTCTGTCAAATGGCGCCGTCGGCACTGAACGAATTTTAACTTCTTCATTTTTGCTCCAAATTTCATCCTTTTTTACTTTCTTTTTGCTTTGTTTTTGTTTTAAGTCCTAAAATTCAACAACCTACAAGAAAACATAAAAATACCTTCCATAAAAGTGCAATATCACAAAAAATGAGCATATAATATGAGTCTAAAAATTCATATATTTTTGGTGTATCATGAACCTCCTAGGGGGCCTGCTTTGAGGATTTCTCAAAAGAATGTATTCTCTAATAGACTTCTTCTTCTTTATTTGCTTCTTTCTTCATGTTCTAAGGACTCTAGCATCTNTATATATATATATATATATATATATATATATATATATATATATATATATATATATATATATATATATATATATATATATATATATATATTGATGACGACGTTCTTTCGAGCCCTGTTAGGGTTTGCTTCGGTTGTGCTTTCATGTTGTCGTCCGTAGTGTCGTGCCGATGGAGACAACATACGCCGGAGGTTCCTTTAATGGCGGCTCCAATAAGTCAGTCTTTCTTCCCGCCTTCTACGATTCGCTTGCACTCGGTGGTGAGTATAGTTTCATCAAAAAAACTGGGTAAAAAGGGAGCAAACTTTCTCTTTATCTTTTTGAATTCAAAAATAATATCCTTGCTTCGTCGTGTCATTATCATTTGATGGGAAAATTTGTTTTTGGCAACCCGAAATTAGAGTTTATTCAAAAGCATTTTGAGCTCATGAATTTGGTTGGCGGTTGACAAATGGTGGCTTTAGATGGTAGAAAAAATTTGATTCAACCTTCAAATGAGGATGTTTATCCTAGATTATGTGCTCGGCGCATAGTTCAGTTTGAGGATGTTATGATTAAAGTCTTAAAGTGGTCCATGGATTTTGATCCTTAAGCTGAAATCCCTGTAATCCCTATTTGCCTTCGTCTTCCTGGTTTGAAGGTGCATCTATTCAATCATGAAATTTTATTTTCATTAGCTGCTATGTTTGGTAAACCACTGATGTTGGATGCTCCGACCATTAACTTAACGAGACCCTCGATGGCAAGAATTTTAATTGAAAGGGATGTTACTATGCCGCCTCTGGATGAGGTTTGGATCGGTTCAGCCCACAACTAATACTGGCAACGGGTATTTCTTGAAAAACACTCCTACTGCTCTCATTGTCGAATGTTTGGTCATGAATATGTGCAGTGTTTTCACCTGCATCTGGAGTTGCAGAAGAGGAATGTGGGGCAAAACACTTCTGTTAATAAAAATACCCAGAAGGGCACTCCTCCGATGATAACACCGACTTTATCTAATATGGTGGACAATAATTTTAATATGCCCATTTCGGGTGATTTTCACATTTGTGATACTGAGCATATAGGACCTTTGGCTACATTTGAAAAGTGCAATGCTAAGGAAAATTTGGAATATGGGGCACCCTGACAGGAACTTCCCTCTCCTCATCATGTTACATCTTCGAATTTTGAGGATGTTTTGGTTCGGCCTGCAAGTCCTGGGGCTGCATCTTGTCGCACTGTAATTTCTTTGGAAGAAGTTTTCATTCTATTGGGGGAATAATGGCAAGTGCAGAAATCTCATTGGCGAAAGAGAAAGGGAAACTATGAATTGATGAATCTAAAGGAGGGTAGAACCTCGGAGGATGTGGATCGCTATTACTCGGAAGGTGAACATGGACGTACCTATACTAGAGCTTCTAGAAAGGGTATTTCATCTAGCCACGTTTAACATATTAATATGGAATATTCGGGGAGTTGCAGATTCTTACTCCTTGGGTAGACTCAAGTTGTTGACAAGGATTCATAAAGTCGGGATTTTTTCTATTTTGGAACCTTTAGTTTCAGCTTCTGCTGATTGTATATTAGGTAAATTCAAGCACTTCTCTTTTTGTTAATTTTTGTTCTAACAAGGTTTGGGTGTTTTGGATGATTTCAGTTAATATTGTAGTTGACGAGGG
>NEWO01000380.1:566525-608242 GCA_003013225.1 Phalaenopsis aphrodite
TGCTAACTAGTTTTGCTGTTAGGCGGGTACTGTTTGGTTTCATCTTTGTAAGCTTCATAAGAATGTGGCTTCTGCTTTGAGAGCTTGGAACTGGGATGTTTTCGGAGATGTCCATGCTAGAGTGATTAAGGTTGAACAAAGTGTTAATATGTTACAAGCACTCGATCAATCTACTGTTGATCTAGTTCCTCAACTTCAGGAGGCACATAAGGATTTTGTTGGAAGCTTCTATGTGAGAGGAAGAATTGTTACAACAGAAAGTAGGGGAATTGCATTTTACTCAAGGTGATTGAAATACGAAATACTTCCATGCATGCATAAAACAACGCAGGGCTAGTAACACTATTGTTCAAATAAAAAATGAGGATGGAGACTGGGTAATGGGGGATCATGAATTGGGGGAGAGTGCTGTTAAATACTTCACTAATCTTTTCCAAGCTCATCAAACTACAAGTGATATTGAGGCTCATTTGTTTAATGATGTTAGAAACTATACTGGGGGATTAGATCTTTGTGGTATCTCCGATGAAGAGAAAATCTTCACTGCATTCTCAAATATCAATCGCAATAAAGCGCCTAGTCCGGATGGGTTTACTTCAGATTTTTATATCAAATGTTGGGGTATTATTAAAAAATATGTGGTGGAGGCCGTTCAAAGCTATTTCAAGGGCTAGGCTCCTAGAAAATATTTCTCTGCTGCCACTATTGTTCTTATACCTAAATCAACACATAAAACTGCTTGGGAGCATTTTAGGCCTTTATCTATGATTTCTATGGTCACAAAAGCTATTAACAAAATTTTGGTGAAGCGTATTCAACCTCATTTGCATCACATTATCTCTCTCAAACAATCAGCTTTTATACAAGGTCGGGGAATTGCCGATAATATTATGTTGGAACAAGAATTAATTTATGATATTGATAAGAGATGTAGAGGGGGAAACTTAATTACAAAACTGGACATTCGAAAAGCCTATAAATCTCTAAGTTGGGAGTTTATTTTGAAGGTCCTTAAAGATAGAGGTTTTCATACTGCATTTTGTAAGCTTATTCACACTTGGCTTATTTCCAGTTACTACAACATCATTATTAATGAGAGTGCACGTGGGTTTTCCTCTGCGGGCTGTGGGATTAAACAGGGGGATCCCTTATCACCTGTTATACTTTTTTTGGTCTTTGATTAGTTCTCTCAGTTAATTAATGAACTCTTCACAAGAGTACCCTCTCTACATTATGCTAGCAAATCCAAGGTTTGTGTATCTCATTCGGCTTATGCGGATGATGTTATATTATTCTCTAATGTGTGCAAGAAGAATGTTAAGGAAATCTGTCAAGTTTTGGATGATTTTCAGAGTGTTTCGGGGCTCCAATTCAGTGCTAGCAAATGTCATATTTATACGGGGAAGTCTAATGTTTGTGGAAAAACGGATTGGATTGCCCATTTTACAAGGTTTTCTCTTTCTTCTCTTCCTCTTAAATATTTGGGAGTTAACCTACTCAAAGGGAGGAAGAAATAATCTCAATTGGATGAGATGGTAGAAAAAGTGTGTAATAGGATGATTGATTGGAAACATAACTTTTTGTCTTTAGGGGACGGATTACTGTTCCTAGGAGTATTCTACAAAGCTTGCCTTTATATGCTTTGCAAGTAATTCACATTAAAAAGAGCACACAACAGGTTCTTGAAAGATGTTTCAATAAATTCTTATGGGTTGGCGGGCATTCAGTTAGAAAATGGTTACCTTGGAAAAGGGTTTGTAAACCGACGTCTGCGGGTGGTTTGGGTTTCAAACAACTGCATCACATCACGACTATAAATTATTTTAAACTCTGGTTCAATTTTCGAAAAGGAGAGTCTTTATGGGCCTCATTTATGCTTAGCAAATATTGTCATAGAACTAATCCTTCCTTAGTTACTTGGCGCACTGGTGATTCTAGGGTGTGGAAAAAACTATTACAAATTCGTGAATGGGCCAAGTCTTTTATTTTTTGGGACTTGGGATGCTGCAATATCTCTTTTTGGCAAGAAGTGTGGTCCCAGTTTCTTTTTCATTTGGGGGAGGATGCTCATGCTAATATTCTTGTTTCTGATACCTGGCTACATGGTGGTTGGAATATGCCTTTACTTACACAGCTAATGGGGGAGGAAAATGCTGAATTTATATCATATATCCCTTTTGATATACATATGAAAGATGTTCCTATGATTAAAATAGATTCTAAAGGCTCTATATCTAAAAATGTTTATTTCTCTCTTCACCATTTTTCTAAAACTGAATGGGGTAATACTATTTGAAGCTCTGCTTTAACACCCTCAATGTCTTTTTTTGTATGGAGGATGTTTCATAAGGTGATCACGTGCGATGATATTTTAAAATTAAAAGGTATGTGTATACCTTCTAGTTGTCCTTTGTGCAAAGAGGATGAGGAATCTGTTGAACATCTTTTTTTCACATGCCCTTTTTCTTTGCATATTTGGAGTAATGGAGGGCTTTGGGTACTGCTTTGACCCCGACTCAGGATCTAATTAGTTCGTGCCACATTTACAATCCGGATTGAAAGAGTATGTTTTTCTACAAATTTACCCTTATATTGTTTGTTGGTTTATTTGGATGACCTGTAATTACATTGAATATGAGGGTAAAACTATTGCGTGGGCCAATGTTTTTTCTAATATCATTGTGTATGCTTATAGAATTATGAGATTGGGTATTGTGAAAGATGCTTTCTATTCTGGTATACCCTCCTTTGAAGCTTGGAGACAACCTATACAACCTAGAGCGAGGATATCGTAACTCCCAACCTTGGTGAGATGGTAGCCTCCTCCAAGAGGGTGGGTTAAATTTAACACCGATGGGAGTTGGAAACCCTCTTGTGCTAGTATTAGGGGTATAGCCTGAGATGTTGAGGGTAGCTGTAAGCTCTTTTTCTCTTCCCCTTATGTTACTGATAATCCTCTCGAAAACCGAAGCTAGGGCGGCTTAAATGACCATCTTGATTAATGTATCGTTAAATTGGCAGCAGATATTGATTGAGACTGATTCTAAAATTTTAATTGATATCATGAATGGAGTTAGAGCACTGTCAAGGGACATTTCTTATTATTTCAAACGTATCAAATAGCTGAATGAGCATGTCACTATCACTTCGAGTTTCATATTTAGAGAGGGAAATAAACTAGTGAATTGGTTGGCTAATGCCAGTGCTATATTGAACAATATTTTGGTTGGTCGAGTGCCGCCTCGGGCTTTATATAATTTGATTTTTGGGGATCTTTATGATGCCTCGTTTGTTCGGCCCTAGTCTGTTCACTGCTTTACTCTCATTTTGCTGGTTGTGGGTCTGGGATTGTTGATTTTTCTTTTTGTTTTGTGAAGTGGGGAGCCGTTTCTGGGTGCATTTTTTCATCTTGATGTTGTTTATTTTGGATGGGGTTTGCTACCTGCAATATATCCCTACTATTATACGTATCTCATGGCGGTTGTTTGGCATTATTATGCAGATAGTGGTGGCCTTCCATTTTGCTTGGTTTACCAGAATTTTGAGGTATCTCATGATGGATGATTTTTGTGTTGTGTTCTCTGCTAACATTGTGACCAGATACCCTGTTATTGGGCGGCATTTTCTGTGGAACTGGTTTGTATTTTTGGAGAAGGTTACGATTTTTGCTGCTTCGGTTTGGGACCCTTTGGTTTTGATGATTTATTTTCTGGGAAGCCTGGAACAATTGAAGACTACTTTTACAAGTTCCCTATCTGATTTCCCTGGTTGTTGCCTTACTTGCATGGAAGGTTTTTGTGCTACTACAACTTCTACTCTTTGCTGTGTTATTTTCGGTATAGGTTGTTTTCTTTTTTTCTCGAAAGATCCTTCAAGCACAGCTTCAAGCTGCTCAAATTTTACGGAGCACCTTTCGATTTTTTGGTACAGTTAACTGGGTATAGGTTTTGTGTTTTGGGTATACAATTTTGTATTCAGTTTTAATTGTTTTTTTTTAGTGGAGTTGCAATGTGGTCGAGGAACCCCTATACGAGTGTGTATTGTACTTTTTTTGTTTTTAGCATTGGGGGATCCTCTTTCACCACCATCTTTGTACTCAACTTTTATGATTAACATGTAGGGAGCCGTATAATGCTCCCTTCCCTATATATATATATATATATATATATATATATATATATATATATATATATATATAAAGGTTCATATTAAAAAAAAGAATAATAAAATAAATTTCAAGAACCTTTGGGGAGAAGCTTGAGGTGAAGCTCTGAATAAAATTGGAGTCAATTCTTCTTCTTATGAATAAATGAACAATGACTTTTCTAACTTAAGCTAAAACTATTATATTCATAAAAACGAAAATTAGGACAGGATGAATAAATTGAATAGAAAATTATATTTTATGGTTCGCTTCAACTTCATATTAGATTTGCTTCATATGAGTGCCTGAAGATATTTGCATATATTTGTATCATTATTTATGAGATAAGCTTTGAATGTTCAATCTGAAAGAAATCACATGCCTAACTTTTCTTATTAACTTCTTTATTTGATTAGGAGGAAATAATTCCTTAACCACATCTCACCACAATATTATATAATATCTCAATTTTAGATTTTAAAACTACTTCTGGGCAAATAATGTTTAAGTTCGGGAATTTTGATGTGTATAGAAAACTTGAATTCATGTTCTAATTTAATATGTTTCTAAGTTATTTGTATTCATTTGAAAGGTAGTTGTATTATGTTTTGAAAAATTCAAGAAAAGAGTGTCATTATGTCGGTCACCAAATTAGAAATTGTCGGCAGCCGAAATGAATATATATATATATATATATATATATATATATATATATATATATATATATATATATATATATATATATATATATATATATATATATATATATATATAATTTAGAAAAAAGTAATATTTTAATTTTTGAAAAATACAAAATCGAACCGATCTTATATCTGCAATAATTTAAAAGATTGAGCACAACATCGCAAGCAATATATCTACCCCAAACGATTGATACTCTACTTGCTAGTGGTGCTCGATTAAATAAACTAAATTTTTAATGATATGTGTTTTAGTTTGTGAAACTATTTTTATGTTGACCGACAAATTCTTCTATCTAATATAAAGAATTATACATGCTTATATTACCTGAGTTCTTAAAGCTCCATATAGAGATAAACCTCTATAGTCAATTACATCTTAAATGACCGTAGCCACTTAAGAAAACACTTGATTTAGATTAGAAAACATTGTCTCCAAGAATTCAAAAAGATATGACTTTTCAAAGATCAAACCAATGAGTGTCAAATGGGAAAGACTCAAATTTGGAACATTTATTATGAAATCCAAAGGAAGAAAGACTATCTTGAGGAGAACCTCAATGACTTCCCGAACTATCCTATGGTACGGCCTAAATTTCGAGAAGTAATTAGTAAATGTTTCATTCTGCCAATTTTATTAGTTATGGTTTACATTTGTATGAGACAATCACACAAATAGCTGGAAGATATGAGGATTTATGTCGCGATGAATGACAATCTCGAAATCCAAAAACTAGTTAGGGCTTATATTGCACAACAAGGTTGTGCAAATGCCTAAAGATAAAGTGAGGAATTATGTCGCACTAGACAAACAACCTCAAAGTCCTATGGGTTATATTGTTTAATTTTAAGGAAAGATGTGCCATTGTAGATTCTTGTGCTGTTCTAAATCCTCATGTTGTTGTAGATCCTCATGTTGTTGTAGAAGCATGCCCACAGAGTTAGCTTCAAGCTCTTCAACGAAGTAGCAGTCCTAAAGTCTAAAGTTTTAAAGGTTTAAATGACAAGTTTAAGTACAATCATAGGGCGGAGGGTTAAAGTTAATTAGAGCGACATCGATTAGGATCACACGGTTCCACATTCCAGTACCACTATTTTCTTTTGAATTTACTTATCTTAAATGAGTTGTTAAATCCATAAATCGAGGAGATCTCATTAGCAACTGTGGGCTACCTCATCCGAGGGACTCTCGTATATTCAAAAGGACGTGTTATGAAATTATTTTTTTGTTTGTTTTGAAAATATTGTTTAATTTTGAAAAAGGTAACTGATTTTGAAAGAAAAAAAAAGTTGTTTTTGTTTTGTAGGTGAAGTGACATCCACAACCAAGCATGTATAATGTTTTAAAGCAAATGTAAACTGTAGTAAATGAAAGAAATTAAATAAAACTGTAAAAGCGTACTTGTCATCTTATCGCTACTCCCGTTGAAATGTTAGAACTTGCAACATGTATATATAATTTGCTGGGAAATTAAATAAATTGCAAGGGTAGATGAGAGTGTAGTTACCAAACCCTAAGTCATAACTTGGTGAGTCACTAAAGGTTTTAATGGATGATTTTCTGGAACAAAGAATAATAATTTAAATTATCCTTCAAAATATCCAAAAGGTTATAAAAGTATTTAGGGAACAATCCCTAACAACCTTTAAATCCTTTTGAAATGTTTCGAGTTCACTTGAGCCTATTATATTGTTCAATTGATTATCCCAAGAATGGGGTTTGGGATAATCAATTAATCAGTTGTTATTTTGTTTAAGAGTTATGTAAGTGGATGCACCTAAAGAAAGTTTAAGTCATTAGGAATTTTGTACCCTCCACTAAGGTTGGGCCTGTAGTATTTAAAGGTGTTAATTAATCATGTCTTTCTTTTTTAAACCTCATTACACAAGTTCAATTATCAAGTCTAACTCACTACCAAGCCCTTAACCATTTTTCATGGGTGAATTTTGCAATTATCAAAATATTTATTCTAAGTGGAATATATTCTTATCAAAAGATTCTACTATCATCAATTAGGGGCTTAAAATAAGTGAATTATTATCTTCCTAACTTAAGCCCATAACTTTAGAAACACCTAATCTTAATTGACTTCCAAACCATGATAATTTTTTAAATTACAATTTTACCCTTACCTTGAAAAGGTGGAAATATGGTTTCTACATTTTAACCAATTGTGTTTCAAACATCCAAAAGAGTTCATTAGGATCAAAATTACCCATTTTTCCCTCACTTAATCCTAAATTTTAATTAAGGTACCAAAATCTAAACTTACCATTTTGCCCTTGGAACTCTCCACTTCATAACTTATCAAGTATAATTCAAATGACTTTGAAATTCTTAGAGTACCCCACTCATGAGTCAATTAAAATATAAGAGGAGAAAATGTGATTTTTTTAATACTTAATTTAATTTAAATAATTATTTTAACTTATAAAATAGGATTTTCAATATTAATTTATTTAACTAATCAAAGTAATTTTTTTTTTGTTCATGGGAAAATCATTAGTGGTTCACCTAGGTTAGAGGACTACTTGGACAAAATTTTATAATTTTCAAATTATATATTAATTATTATAATTATTTAGTGATATTAGTGATTTAATTAAATAGAAATTATGTTTTAATTACAAAAATTACTTTTTTATTTTTATTAAATCTCTCTAAGTCTAGAGAACACTATGAAAGAAACTTTTCATTTTTGTGATTTGTAATTTATTTATTATAATTATTTTAATGGAAAATTAGAGAAAATACATTTTTAGCCTTTAAAAATTTATATTTAACTTAGAAAAATTAGGAAAAATATTCTAATGAGTCCTAATTAATCAAGAAGTAATTAGGAATATTTAAACCATTTTTTCTATTTTTTGAAATTTTTAATTCAAAAATAGGCTTAAAAATAAAGTATTTGTTTAAATTAAATTTTATTTTTTCTAATTGCCCTTGATCACATGGAACTCAGAAAACCAGTTTTCATAATTTTCCTAATTACATTTAATTTATTGAAATTATTTTAATGCCAAAAATGTCATTTTACTTGAAAAATCAACTTTAGTGGTAAAAATTAATCAAATAAATTTAAAATTTTTACAGTGAATTAAAATAAGTGTTATTTACACTGTGGAATGAATATTGCTTATTTTTTAAATATATTAAATTTATTTTTAATTTTTATGAATTTTTAGGTTTTATTAACTATAGTAATTTAAATAGATATTAAAACTTATTTTGTTGAAGTCCTCTGACCACAAGAAACCTACCAAAATAAGTCCCATAATTTTTTATGTATATTTTATTTTATCTAATTATTTTAAGCAAAATAACCATCCAAATTTAGAAATTAGGGTTACATGTGTAGAGATACTTTCTAACTTTGGAAAAATAAAAAAATAACTCCACTGTCATGAAACACAAAGCCCTAAAGTTTCAAAACATGATGATTATTATAAGCATAATTAAAATTAAAACATTGTAGAGAGTATTTAATTAATTAAAAATCAATAACACACCAAATAATTTTAATTTTTTGTTCCACATTAATCCTCTCTATTCACTGAGCAACAGAGTATTTTTATTTTATTTTTATTATTTTTCTACACCAAGTTATAAATTTTCTAAGTTTTGAAATTAAAAAAATAGAAAATCCTTAATTTTCTATTATCTGCGTCAGTTGTGACGCAATCCTACGGTGCTCCAAACTTTCCACATGTCGTGCTCCCATTGGATGTCGCCATCCGCGACGCTGACTTGAGTCACGGTTATCGTTCCGTCCGCTCGTCCGACGCTCCCTCCGTCATTGGATCGATACACGCGAAAACGGACGACATCCGTTCATTGTTCTCAATTGTAAAAACCTGAGAGCCGTTCAACTTCAAACGCTTTAATCTCACTCGATACTCAACGAAATTAAGTGTGGTTTGTTCCTACACCTTCATCTACTCAAGACGAACACTTTCATACAGCTACATGCTTATGAAATTAAACTTTTCTTCACAAAGGCCCAAACAGAGCTAAAAATTAGGGATTATACCGGAGTCTGAGAGGGGAGGCCTTAATCAGATGCTTGTGGATGCTTTAGTAGGGTCCAACGAACCTCCTGGAAGTGTTGATTTACTCTGGTGAAGTGGTGCAGCCTTGGTCTAGAGATAGGTTGGAGAGCTCTAGAGATGGGGATTTCAGTGGAAAACTTTCCCTCTAGCTCTGGTGAAGCTCAGGGAATTGTTAATTTGAGGTTTGGTGGGGTGTGGAGAGATGTCCTATTCCTGGCCAGATTTTGAGCTCTAGAATTGAGCTCAAACAGTGGTGGAGGTGGCTGGAGAATGGCTGGGTTGAGCTTAGCAAGTTTGGGAGAGTCTCTGAGAGCAATTTGGCAGAGTTTCCATAGGTTTTGGATGATCTATTTATACTTTGCTGTATGAGGTGGGGTTAAAATAGGAGAGCATGGGTGGCCACCATGGCTGGCCAGTGGGTGCAATGACTTGCTGAGGTGGAGGGCTGAATGGCACCAATGTCCAATTGGAGTTGAACACGTTGGATAGGTGCAATGGTTTTGATTTAATGTGGGGTAGCTCTCGGTTTTGGGGTTCTCCAGCGACTAGGCCTGCCGGTCAGGCTAGGGCCGGTAGCTAGAAGAGTCAGGTGAGCCGGGAGAGGTTAATGATGATTAACTCTCAATTGTTAAGGATGATGGCAAAAATACCTTGCATTTAAAAAAATATGGGAAGAGATCCCCTAAATCAAGGGACCATTGGTCCATGGCTAATCTAGGGTGGGCTAGGTGGGTCTAGCCTGGTTTATAAGGTCCAAATGTTGGTTGTGGTGGTTTTAGGTTGGTCAATTTTGGCTAGGTTTGGTCACATGCATGGCTTAGGTTCAAAATCTTGTCATGAGCTTGGATTTGATTTTGGATTTAGTTTGACTTTGAACTTGGATCAATTTATTGATCAAATTGGCTTGAATAATTTTCATGAGAAGTTTAGAAAAGGAATTGAGTGATTTTGAATTGATTTGGAAGGTCAATTTGGTGAAATTTGGCTATATGATCAATTTTGGGCATTTAGGTTAGACTTGGGTTTGGATTGGGCTAGGAATTGGATATGGTTCAATTGATGGTTCAATTTGATGTAAAAGATTGTCATGAATAATTTTGGATATCAATTGGGTTGAAATTTTAGAGTTAAGAGGTTCAATTTTGTGGGATTTGGGTTTTTGGTCAACATTGGGGATTTTGGCTTAAATTGGATTTGGGTGAGCTTTGAGTTCAAATTTGGGTCAACTGATTGTTCAAACTGATTTGATGAAGTATTATGAAGAGTTTGGAATCCACATTTGGGGAAATTGATTTGATCATGGAGTTCAATTTGGGGAATTTAAGGGTATGGCTATATTGGGGATTTTGGATTGAGATTAAAATTGGACTTAAATTTGGGTTCAATTTGGATTGGATTTGGTTTCAATTGGGATTGAGGATGATTAATTTGAGTTTGGAGTTGAAATTGGGTGAGATTAAAGTCAATTTGGTGGAAATTGGGATGAATTGGGTAATTTGGGCCTTTAAGGGCAATTTGGGGATTTTGGTCAAAAAGGGTCATCAATCTGGTCAAATTGGGCTCAATGGAGTGGTTGAAATTGATTTTGAAAACATTTGAAGTGATTTTGGAGATTTTGGGAAATTTTGAAATTTTTGAGGCATGAATGGCATTTTGGTAATTTTGGGGATTTTGGGGTATTTTGGGAAATTTTGGAAAATTTAGGGTTTAGGGGCAATTTGGTAATTTAGTTAAGTTTGGGGTCAAAGAGGGTCAAAATTGGAATTTGGTAAATTTGGGATTGATTGAGGATGTTAATCATGAGGTCACCCTATTTGAGTCATATGACCAACGAAACTCCCATTATGGATCCTTCATGTGCTGGTCTTAGCCAAACCCTAGCCCAAGGCTAATGGTTTAAGGGACCATCCACATGGGTTTCCAATAGAGTAGGGGATCAAGCTAAGTATGTTTGGGTTAGGGTTGAGGTTGTGAGCGCAGGAGCAAGAGTGTATGTGCATGATTGACCAAGACCACACCACCCAGGGATAACCCTAAGGCCAAACAGTCCTATAGGGACTCATTTTAAGCTCCCTCATATTGGTCCCACCTACTAAGTGCTAGAGGTTAGAACCAATATGTAGAACTTCAAGATGAGCAAAGAAGAGTTTAGAATTTCTATTGGTGAGGGTATCATCATTACTACTCTAGGAATAGTTATCAGGAAAGTCCTATGACTAGATCCCAGACTTCTAAAGAAGAAACCAAACCTCAACCGAAAGTGAGGTCAACAGATCAATGTTAAAGAAAATTCAAAAAATTGCTTAAGCCAGGATGCATAGAGTAAGTAAGCACAATAGACCAGCGCCAAGGCACCCAAAAGAGCTCAATGCTCAAAAACTCATTATGAAAAGACAGAAAGTGGCCACTTGGATGCTGAAAGTAGGTGCCTAATAGTAGTGCCTAGGCGAGCCCAAAAATTTTTTAAATGGTGAAAAGTAGGCGTTGCAACTCCAGCACCTAGAAGCCCGTGACCATCGTCTAGGTGCCGTAGACAAGTTCTTAGGTACTAATTCATGTGGTTGATAGTTATCTGAAGTTCAGACACAACTTTTCATTGAGAAAAGCATAAAAAGATTGGATAAAAAGGAAAGAGGACTTTTCTTGCATTTTGTAGTGTGGAGCATTAAAGAGAAAGTCCAAAAAGGCTTTGAAAACAGTTTTTATGTAAAGAAAGGAGAAATTTGAGAGGATCAAAGGGTGTAAACATTGTTTGTTTTTGTTCCAGTATTCCTTCTTTGATATGGAAGGAGATAACTAAAGTTCAGTTTGAATTTTTAGTTGGATTTATGTATAAGACTCGGTGTATGATTTTTGAACTTGAAGCAAAGTTTGTTTTGTTGAGTTTTATAATGAGCAGCAAGTAATTTCCTTTGTTTTTTCATTGAATTTGAAAATTGCTATGAAAGAATTGATGTTTCTTCTATGATTTGTACTTGAAATTTTTTAATGGTGTTATGTTAACCCTTAAACTTAATTCACTTTCAACCTAACAAGTAAATAGTTAAAATCATTCATGAACTCTGAGATCTGGAAGAATAATTTATAGAATGAAAAGGGTTAAACACATAAACTCACTAGAATAGAGATATTACCGTTCAGTTTATGCAATCAGTAGGGAGATGGTATTGCTCTGACAAATCATAGGATTTAACGAACTAAACCCATGACAACCAATCTTTCTTAGACTATCAGAAGAGGCTAAGAAAAATTTTTCTCCCTACTGACACTGGGCTTTAAGAAATTCCCCATTTTTATTCACCTCTAGACCAATTCAAGGGATAAAACTTTCAAATCTTGAATCTCTTAAAAATTCTTCTTGCTTACTAGGTTAGTCTCACTTTTCAAAATAATAAAGATAGAAACTTATTTAGCTTTGAGAACTTCAACATTCAAACTAGAATTGATATTAGTAAGCTAAAAATTTTGATTCATCTCGTTCGTTATGGGATCAACAAACAGAACTATTTTTTTTCTATTAATGATGCATCACAAACATTTGCATGGGTGGCCAGTGTTTTTCTATACTTGGAGTGTGTGAGCATAATAAGAAAGAAAAAATAAATTTTACAATTAAAAGCAAAAAAATCTAAATCAATTATAAAGAATATATCAAAAGTCTTACAAGAACACAACCCATTAGGTGTATATAGACATACAGTGTTTTCAAAAACTAACTAGAGAGTGATTAAGTGGTAGGCATGGTAATAAGAATTCCATTAAACTACTTAGCACATAATTTGTAAGTAATGCAACTTGAAAATATGAAAAATTTAAGTTTCATTTATTGTAAGGATAAATATAAGCAATATTTCTAATTATGCAAAAAAAAAAAAAAGCACAACTATGAAGATCTTATCAACTACACAAGCTATTGTTCAAATTTGAAATCAAGCACAGATTTCTCAAGATGCATTTGTTAATATAATAATTATAGTGATCATGAGAATGCAATAGAAAGATTTAGATTATAATAATCTTATACAATGATATTTTGCCTACTCGTATTAAATTTACAAAAAACATAGGTGCATGTAAACATTCAATTACCATATAATCATGTAAACATTAACAATGTAAGATATTTTAAACTAACTTTGATCACCTAAGTTGTTTCAATGTTTATGAGTTTGATTCATTAAAAATTAGCTATTTATAGGGTTAAATAATGTGTGTGGGCAAGAGAAGAGGATTTCATAGTAGGAGCTTGCTACAGGGAAGGATTGAATGGACTAGTAGCATGTAATGGAAAAGTGTTTGTAATGGAAGCTCAAGCTTTGAACTTTAAACTAAATTGAATAAATCCATGGATTTAGTAAAAACAAGGGTTATGGTAAACAAATAAGAAGAATATATTTTAATACTATAGGATTTAATTTATCTATTTTTATTATTTAACAAAATTTAAGGTAAAATTTTAATATATCGTACAAAAATACATGAATCCAAACAACCCCTTCATGAATTAGCAAATATTCTTTTACTAACCTCAACATCATATACATTCATTGCAGTTCTTGTTTATAAAAATTGCTAAGTACCATTATTAACTTTTTGGCAGACCATTGAATATTTTAATGTCTTCAACAACAACAAAAAACTTGTTAAATTGTTGTTATTTATAAATTATCTCTCCTAGTTCAGACAATTTATTAATAAACTCTTGCAATAAATAATTTTTCTAACACAATTTTTAGGTAAATAGAATAACAAATATGACTCATTCCTTCTATCTAGAGAGACAAGACTTTAATATCCATGGATGGTGATCAAGTCATCCACCAAACATAAATGCCAAACATATGTCTCTCATCCCAAATGAAAACTATGATCACATCATCACTAACAATTAAAAATTAAATGGACTTAAACTCAAACATATGGTGACTCAACCACCATATTAGTGGCACTAAACACATTCCATATGCAATAATTCTTACTTCGCTCTCCATCATATTATGAATGGATCATCTCTTGCATGTGAGCATCAATCACATTATTAATAATTTCTCTAATGAAAGCTAAATATAGCATTTGCAATCACATTACTAACAGTTAAAGATTGAAAGATGCTCATTGTTCATATATGGTCATCCCATTTGCATTATGATGGCATCGTTTGCATTGTTTGCTATTTAAAAACTTGACAACATTCAAAGCCAGAAGAAACATGTTACAGTCGATATTAATACCCATTAAATTCTTTGTTATTTGATGTATCAAAGGTCATCATTGAACATAGAATCACATGCTTGCATAGCATTTATAACCTACGTGCGGCGGATCCAAATTATTAGAACTTGCTACCCTCGACCACATTGAGGCACCCATATTATTAGCAAGTGGAGCTCCTTTGCACAAATTTATATAAAAATAGTGAGCAATTTACTTAAATGTTATTGGAATCACACAAATATCTATTATCACACAAGCGTCATCATTAATATTTGGTCAACCTACAATATTACATTAGAAAAGGTAACACAACTCTTAGGTGTTACCTTTTCTCGCACTCATCATTAACATTTCGTCAACCTACGATATTTACAATGGATTTTTGAATGTACAATGCAACCAAGTCATCATTTTCGTGACCACTCTGTCGACAATGTTCAATAACATAATGCATTTGGTGCACATAATTTCTTTCAAGTGGAAGAAAAATTATATTTTTTGTATGTAATAAAACAATGAATTGGTTGCATTGTACAAACTTTGAAGTGCATGAGGAAAATAAGGCAATAGATCAAAAGAAACCAGTGATCAAATGCATTGGAAAAAAAGCTCAGAGAAACATTTGTTTTATCTTTCTCAAGGAAAAAAAGCTGCTCTCTTTCAATCCACACAACCAAAGTTGATGTTCCAACCACCAATGTTAAATGCTAGTATTTTACTCAGTATTTGCCGTTCAAGATATGCTTTTTGACCTTTCAAATTTGATTTGCTTCATTTTCAATCATTTCAAACTCTTTGAAAGCTAAATTAATAAATCACCAACACCATTATTATCGATGATTTTTATTAAAATTTTTGTTGTGAAAAACGATGATAAAAAAATGAAAATGGAACGAGCAAAATGCACATAGAGAAAAAAAACACCAGAACGACACACAGATTTACGTGGTTCGGCAAATTTGCGTACGTCCATGGAGGTGCAGAGGAATTTACTACTTTGAGGAATTATACCGTCGAGCCCCTCGACGTTTAAAAAAAATCTTTATTTTCTTCTCTCCCTTACTCTCTCTCTCTCTCTCTTTCTCTCTTTCTCTTAGCTCTCAAGATGACTTGGCTTGGTCTTTAAATCAAAAGAGATTATTTATAGAAATTATGAGAGCGGTAGGTGGGAGGTAGGTGGTGGTAGGTGGGATGCTTAATTAAGAAGCTAATTAAATTTGGTGAATCGGGTCTCCACATTACCCAACAATTTTTAGATGTTATTGTCTCCTGAAAACAAATACAAGAAAAAAAAATAGCCATCAGCACCGATTGCAACAATGGTAGAACCTGGAGGCTCTTTATTAGTGCTTCAAATTTGAAAAAAATTACATATATCAATATATAGCTTCAATGAAATTATATAAAATTGTTTAACAATCATGTATATTCGAAATTTGATAAATACGTTCAGACGTTCACCTCTATGATTAGGGGTGTAAACGAGTCGAACACGAGCGAGCCCAGGCTACGCTCGTTTTCGGCTCGTTTATATTTCGAGCTCAAAAAGTGTGTTTGTGTTTGGCTCGTTTGCTTAGCGAGCCGAACACGAGCCGTTCACGAACAAAGAGTCGTTTTGACAATCCTAATAACGTAGGCACAAGATTTAAAACATCATTTGAATCTAATTTAATAATTTTTATTCTATTTTCTTCATTTAATGCTTTTAATTGATTATAAATCTTTGTAGCCTTGTAGACAATTAATTTTTTAAAAAATACTACTCATCAAAAATAAATATATAATTGATTAGTATTCTTTCGAGCCAAAATGAGCCGAACACGAACGAACAAATATTAGTTCGTGTTGTTCATGTTCGGCTCGTTAACTTACCAAACGAGCCGAGCACGAGCTTCTTAACGAGCCGAGCACGAGCTTATTAACGAGCCGAACACTCACTGTTCGCGAACAACGAGCCGTTTTGACAGCCCTATCTATGATACAATAATAATTCCGCTACAACAATTTTATGTCATTATTTCTCTCATGTGTGTCATGTATAACTTTTTTCTAATCATTCAAAATAAATTTAATGAAGCAAGTTTGAACGGCATCAAAAATTTAAAATATTTAAAATTAAATTAATTAAAATCAACTTAAAAGAAATTTTGGTTTAAATATTTAAAATTCTAAAACTCTTCTCAACTGCCGTCTGGAAAAGTAGAGATTGAAACCCATCCCAAACGCTACTATTTAAGACATTTTCTAGGCCTTTTTTTGCAATTAATAATTTATAGGGACATTTGTAGGCATACCATTCAAGTCTTATGTATTTACATATGTAACATTTAAATTTTACATCTTACATTTATTCCTGCTAAGTCTTTTATATTACATAAAAATGTATCACTATTTTAACTTTTAAGTAATGAAACTTGCATTTTCATGCATAGGTTGTATGGCGTAAATATAATAATTGAAGTTTAGATATTAGATTTTTAAATAAATTGAAATAGGGTGATATTTATGTAAATATCCCTAGGGGTGTAAATGAGTCGAGCTTGAGCGAGTCCAGGTTTGACTCGTATTCGGCTTAATAAAATTATCACTGTTCGTGTTCGACTCAGTTATATATCGAGCACAAAAAAATTGTTTGTGTTTAACTTGTTTTTTTGATGAGTCTGTACATCAGAAATGTGGTAGCACGAATCTCGAGGAGAGCCAACGAATCGCATAAAGAGAGCAGGAAAATACCGAGCAAACTAGTATCATTCTAGTTGGCCGAATTTTGGGTCGACCGAACTAAGGAGCACCACACACCTATACCAATAACAACATAATCGACACAAGGGCATTCACATAATCAACGGTCGCCTCATAAAGACTCTTCTCGAATAGATTCATTGACCAAAGCTAGGTTGTCCGTCAGATTACGGTAATGTGTCATATGCGTGATGGAATAATTTTTCCAGAAGACATGAGTCTTCACAATAGATCGCTTCAAAAAAAGGCGATCGAAGATAGTTCAGTGGGTTGAATGACTTTTTGGCTGACTGAACGAATATCGCATGACCAAGTCAAGCAGTTACAAATACAAAATAGTGCCTAGCGCAATTACATACATGGAACGGCGCTAGCTGTTGTTGCAAGGTCAAAATAAGATTAATTCACTTGCAAATAGGTAAAAAGAAGTAATGACTCATAAATAATTTTAACGTTCTCATTAAGGCTTCGTTTGGGGCAACTGCAGGTTAATAAGAAGCTACTGTGAAGCTGCTGAAGAATAATTTGATATTACACGAAAATTGCGGTTGCTATCACAATGTTTTTTATTTTTTTATTTTTTTTTTTGAAAAAGTCAGACCGCAGTTTGAAAGCTATCACTGCACCTAGCCAGGAGTAGTGGGAAAACGCTGGTTTCACCGGCAACTTTTTTGAAAAAGCTTCCAAAACGCTGTTTTCCCCAAAAGCCAAAACAACAATGCGGTGTCGCACCGCCGCCACACTGTTTCGCCAAAAAGAGCTTACATGAGGGATAATCATGTAATTTATTGGGCCCTTCCTATGACTTACAAATAGAAAGGTCATTTCTACATAAAAGAATATTGAATCTATTCTTAGAGAATTAGTATTATTTGTGAATTTTTCTTTTATTCTCATACTATCTCTTATTCCTCTCATCTGATCAACACGTTATCCCTTGGGTGTGACCCGAAGGATATTTAGGGATTCAACAAAACCGAACATGAGTTGTTCGTGGACAAGTCATTTTATCAGCCCTGGTCACACAACCACACGATGTTAAGAGCAGAGTGAGATTTAAATTTTATTATTTATATTAAAATATTCATTAAAATAGAATTTAATATATTTTTATTCTATTTTTCAATTAATAAAATTAACTGACTATAAATCTTTATAGTAATGTTGTCAATTAAACTATTTAAAAAATAAATCGAATATGAATAAAAAAAATTTAATTCGTGTTCGGTTTATTTATACTTCGAGCTTAAAATAGTATTTATATTTAGCTAATTTAATTGGTAAATGAATCAAATACAAGTCATTTATATTAAGGTCCGTTTGGGGCAGCTTATAAGTGTGGGCGGCATTTTCAAAAAGCCACCGTAATGTTTGGTTCGCGCGTTTCATTAGCTTATCCGAAAATACGTTTGAGTTTTTATACTAAACGCAGCTCGCGGGTTGACCATTGCGACAGACTCGCGGGCTGCGTTTCAAGATAAGCAGCTTATCCTGAAACACAAAAACTGCCCCAAACAGACCTCACACTTATAAGCTGCCCCAAACGGACCTGAATATAAATTATTTTATGTACAACTCTATCATCCTTAATATTATAGAAAATAAGCCTACCAACGCCTGCAGATGCAGACACATGATGATTATGCGAAATTGATGATCTGTGGAATTCCTTAAAATAATACTTGTTTACAAACATTTTACTGCATCGCAGTGTTTGAAGTAATCCTTCTCCAACCTGAAAGCGGTTAGTATTTACAATAAGACCTATTAAAGGATGATATTACAAAGACCTTCTTTTGTATTTATATATTTATTATCTTAATATTTATAAATATATACAAAAATAATGCTATATATATATATATATATGTAAAGATTTATATATGATAGGGTGTATATGTATATGCTAATCCTATAGTTTGCTTTATTTTGTTTTATTTACTTATTCTTTGTTTTGGTTGAAGGAAGGAGGCAATAATTTGAGGGGCATTTACATGGACCACTTTAGTCCTGCGTATTTAGATGTCTAACACTTAAATTGTTAGCTCAATTAGCTCTATGACTTATCATTGAATTTTGATCGTAATAAATATATGTGAGTGTTTAATCCAAATCTGTTCGGGAGACACGTGTAAGGAATAGAGAATGGAAGGGATGAAAAGAGCAGAGAGAGCGCAGTATTGCATAGTAAAATCATGTCACCTTTATTCAAGAAATGAGCACCTATTTATTTGGATGTGGGTAATCAGATTACAACTGTACCCTAAGTAGAGTAGGTACATTAGAGGGTATTTTGGTCAATTCATTGTTGCATGGTCCGGAGCCTCAAATGGCGCCCGACTAGGTCATGATCCGGGCAAGTATGCACTGGGAGACTGAGATGGCATCCTACCAGATCATACTACGCACTGAGAATCTAAGATGGCGTCCGATCACGTCATGATTTGGGTGGTTTTGTTTGAAGAGTTGATTGGGAGGTACAAGCCACCAGGCTAAGATTCTAGTGACTCCTTTCATCCACCCGACCTAGTTATGGAATCCTTGCAGATTTGTCCACTCGAGGTTAGTGCATGTGGCCCTTGAGAGGATTGTCGTTTTTCGTCCGTCAAGGGGTAATATTTCTTCTAACCAGTAAGAGTTGGTGGGTAAATGCGGACTCTCGAGCTGCCTTTGGTGGGTCCCAGTCTGCCACATCATATTCTCTGTTGGATATTAGATTATTTTAAGAATCTTGTCGAAACATTTTTTATGTACATATTTAAGTTTTTATATTCTCTTGTTTCTTGATACTGACATGTGCAATTAAAAAAAAAGAATCTTATTTTTCAAAAAATTGTTGATATTCATGATTATTTAATGTGCAATAACTGCATGCTCCTAGAATTAATTCGAAAGCCCTTATGAATGGAGAAGAGATGAAAAAACTGTCTTTTCTCTTCAGTTTTCTTTGGTCAAGTTTTCCCACTTCTCTGTCGTTAATGATCTTGAAGAGCAATTGTCCAACAAAGTCGTCCAAGTTTGGCAAGGATGCCAGAAAAATGATTTTCTATGTTATGAAACAAAGGCCGAAGTCTTTTTTCATGAGTGAGTGATAAGGCTTTCTAGTGAAGAAGCATCAGACAACAGGGTTAACTCATCCAATGGAAATGTCGGTATAGCAGTAAATCTCTACCTGGGATCCTCCTATGCTGATGAAGGGGCAGAAGCTAAAACCCCTGATTCTCCCTTAGCTGATGCCTCTTGGACTGTTGTCCCTCCTCTTCCGGTAGAGCTGGAGACAGTGAAAAGAATTTACATGTTCATTACTTCGGGAGATGAACACTCCATCTCTTGCGAAGCATGGAGCTGCTAGTGTTTGCAGTGGATTTTATTTTTGTGGTTACAAGCAGTGAAAAGGCTCAGCTGCCTCTGTGTCATTTCAAATATCACTATGTACTATAAATGGAGTCGTGTGTTTGGTAGAACCCTACTAAGTTGTCTCTTTTTTCTGAGTTATCATTTTCTTCTTACTTTGTTCTACCTCTCCTTCTCTCTTTTACGTACTGATCTTGGTGCTTAAATGGTCTTCTAAGCTTTTCGGTGTGAACCCCTCGAATGTTGTGTCTGTGGCATTTGCAAAACAAGTAGAGGTTCTTGAGAAATCATTCATTTTTAGTAGCTGGATAGTCATACGGTAGCCACGGAAGACTAAGCTAGAAATTCAGCTTACCTCAGGTCAACCCTAGCCCAAGTCAAAAACAAGGCTAAGTATTTGTGGTGTTTTATGTGTGTTATTACATGTTTTATTTCATAAATCATTTCATGTTCAAAAACCAAACAAATATATATATATATATATATATATATATATATATATATATATATATATATATATATATATATATATATATATATATATATATATAACAAAAATAAGGATGAAAACATCTCAGTTTTCTCCACAAATATCAAAAACCAAACTCCAAACAAAGAAAATCAAAACTTAGAAAACTCTGATTTCTCAACACAATTGAAAAACCTAGGAATTGAAATAAGAAATGAATTAAAATAATGAAATTTAAATAATCATCTCAAACACATTAAGATAACGAACAAGAACAAAACTTAAGTAGATCTTACATGGACCTTAGGTTAGCAAACTTAGACACCAAACTAAGGACCATACACTTACCCCAGGTTTGTCTGAGTATAAGAAACTATGTTATTTTAATAGGTACACTAGTTAGCGCTAAAGGCTACGACATACAAAACAACAAACTAACCCCCCTGAGGTTAGAGAGAATACCATAGAATGAAGTAAACCATGGTTACTGATGAATGTATTACAGACTGCTTTGAAACTAAGAACCCTCCATGCTATGACAGTTAAAGAGAATTCCTAGTTATGAGGCTAGTCACAGTCGACAGACACAAATGTTCTAGAGATGACGGAAAGCCATGGGCATCTTGATCAGGGATGTTTTTCCCAAAGCCTAGGTTAGTCCACCCATGGAATTTTTCATAAAGTTTATGGTTTCATTTCTCGTCTAAAAGTCCTTCTTTACTTGACTTTATCCTTAGCTTAGAGTTTCTAACCATTTATTTCAATCAAATCAATTATCCCCAATTCATCCTTTAACTTTACCTGATCCATTCAAATTCTATCAACCTTTCAAAATTCTTCAATCATCAATCTTCAAGCATAGACCCCCTCCATCCGATGGTCAAATCCATACATTGGGGCTTTTCTCATGGCATGTCATCATCAGACAATAAGTCTTATCCCTTTGAACTTAATTTTTCCAATTTGTACCTTCATCTTACTTTTAATTACTCCAATTATGAAAGTATTATCTATGATAATTTCATTAATTAAATTAATCGAGACTTTTTTTGGGCTCACAGCTCTAAGTATGTAATTAGCTACGAATGGTTGCCCATGTAGGGAATGAGACCCCATAATTAAAATAAACCTTGTTTCACGCCTGTAAAGTAAGGGAAAAAATCTTGTTCCGTAGATTGATAAAAGCTTTCATCATCCGGAAGGGTTAGGCCCATTTTTTTAAGATAACTTTTCTTCCTTCAGGAAGATACATTACTCTTCAAAATAATGTGTTTGATAATTGAAATAGAATTCTTTCAAAAAATTTCTATGGTGTGTGGCGACACAAAAATCCCCTACTAACCTCTCTTGATTTAACTTGTTTGGGTCTTGATTAGTGAAAATCCTCAAGCTTGTATCCTCCCAAAATTGATGGTGCTAATTCGATAATATGAACAACTAGCACAAGTACAAGTTTATTCTAGGCTTTTTCTAAGGGTACCTTCCCCTATCGTCAAGTGTTTGTGTCCTGCACTATGAACTCCTTTAGAATTCAAGCAATAATAAACTCCTCTATTAAATTTCTAAAGTGTGGACACTCCTCAATGCACGACCGTCTTGATAACATACGCAACACTTGTTGGGGTCACTCAAGGGTTCTTCAGCTCTCATTGATGCAATTTCTTAAAGACCTGCTTGTTCTGAATGGCTTTACTAATCATGCCCCTTGAAAATCATAGTAGGCTTCTTGCAATAATCATATAGCAAGGAATTTATGGGATCCTCTCCTATCTTTTCTCCAATGGTCTTCTTTCGAACAAGTTATTCTTTTCCTTTAGACAACATATTCACTCTACAAATATTCTTTACAAATTCCTCTTTTTGAAATAACCTCCCCACTCCATCTAAATTTTTAGATGATGCCTCTTGATCTGGTCATTGCACTGTTGATTCTTTACCCCAATTGAACTTGAGAATGAATTATTCCTTAGAGGATATGTGGTTATTCATCAACTTTAAGAGTTTTGCTAAAATTTGTGTCTTATAATCCATGAGGATACATGAACAAGAATTCTCTCAAGCCTTGAGCCAAGGTAGAATGAGTGACTTGTGTGTAGGTCTCTCACCTTCAACATATTTTGCTAGAATTTGCTGACAAAGCTCCTCAAGCTCTTCCAAGGTTCCTGACAAATTCTTAACAAGACATGAGACTCTCATGTATTGTTTATGCACTAATAAAATATGAAATAAAAAAGCACTTAATCTTTCCATAAGAAGTGATTACTTTCATGAGTAGAATGCTAAAGCAACTAAGAGCTAATTTTTTAAATGTCAAGAAGAATATCATGCATTTTAGAGCATCATCACAACCTTCATTAGACATATCGCTGACTTGAATGTAACTATGTGGTCAGATATATTTGGTATTCCTTTATAGGTTTCAGAGACCAACCTCTGCAATCTCCCTTAGAAAAACATTTTCTAGTGGTTTTTTCATCTTTCATCCTTCCCTTATTCTTCCCCTCACACTTCTTGAATGAGTGGATCTTTCATCATTAACATAAAGAAGTTACATCATCCTACATAGCAGGCTTTGATGTTAGAACCCTTCTTGTTCCCACTTTTAGCAACTAGCCTCCATGAACTGTAGATCCAAAAGATCCAGGCAACAAGTGAACTCTATTTGTAACTCTAGACAGATGCTCCAACATTTTTTGAATAATTCTAGTTTACCTTCTAGACCACAAAATCCAATGTACAATTCATGTTGAACTAATTTTTTCGTGCCTTAACTACTTTGTGCAAAACTTCATGTTTAATCGATGGTCTGATCCACACACTTCGCTCCTTAGAAGATGTTGGATCAAGAAATTTCAGTGGTCTCAAACCACCTAGAGCCTTGGCAGAGTTCACAAAAGAAAAGAAAATTGAGAAGATGACTTAGTAGTTCATCAGAGGAGATGATAAAGAGACAGAGAGTCCCCCTTCCCTTGGAATGAACTACTCTATTTATACGCTAAAGAGTGACTACACTCAAAGAAAGTCACTTAAATAGTCATACAAAGAAAATAATTATGAAAACTTGAATCATCATGAAGTATGATATTGTGTTTGTTAGTGCAACTAATTCTATGGTAAGAAATAGAGGTGAGTTGACAAAAACTCACTCTACTTGTTAAGTTGATGTGAATTGAAATCCTATCAGGTTAAAGTGAATTGATTAATGTTGATGAGTTGCCAATCTGCATTTACTCATGACTGTTTGAATATTCTTTCTTGCATGACGTGTCTGAGAGGCTCTTACATTTTGTTAATCCATCAACATTTTTTGAGAAACACATACGAACCACCCAATTTCTATGTATTGACATATCTAACACCTAAACTTTACTTTGAACATAAATACCACCCAAGTCTTTCATATCACATTAGAAATACAACCATCTTAACTTTTAAAAAGTTATATGAACCTTTTCATGCAATTGTAAGGTGACATGTATCTAAACACTAAGGTATAGCTATTAGATATGTAAATACATAGGAATTGACTGGTATGTATGTAAATCATTGTAAAACATATTCCAAGGGAAGAAGCTTTGTGTTATCCAAAACCATAAACATTTAACCACCTAGTCAATAATTGGTTGAAGATTGACCTATGAGCTACAACTAAGCAACGCACTAGTATAAAAACTTTGAGAAAAAAAAGAAAAAAATTTACAAAATTTTCATTCACCATGTCATTTCCTTTAAAAAGCTCTAAAATATATAATATTTAGCACAAAAACATTGCTAGAGAATCTCTTAAATCTTCAAAAGTCACTAGCTTAGGTATGACATTGTTAAGGCAGTCTGCTATACAATGCCATTGCATTTGCTATCTAGATAAATACATCTTGATATTCTCTCAAAATCGAGATCAGTTTGTCTTTCAACTCAAAAATTTCATCCTGTAGTTTCTCCAAATGCATTGAATTCCTCAACAACTTCTATTGTCTCCAATATGCTCCCCTTTTGCACTTTAATTTGTATGACATCCTCCTGCATGCTCCTTATAGCTCTCAAATAATAAATTCTTGATTGTGCTAGATCTCTCTGTATTGTGATCACCTATTTGCCTCTAGAAAATTTCACTATTATATGATATGTCAAAACGATAGTTTTGAACATGTTCTAGGTTGATTAGTCAAAAATACAATTATATATAATATTAGGATCTACTATCACAAAATTTACCATTGCAGCAAACTGGATTTCCTCTTCCCTTTATGCTAAAAGTAAAGTGATTATCCCGCATGATTCTTTTCTTTCACCTGGGAAACTATACAACAATGTTGAAATCAACTCCAAGTACAAATTCCCACATTCATCTTTTATAGTACCTTGTTTAATAGAATGTCGGTTGAGGTGCCATTATTAATTAAAATCTCAATCTAATAGTTTGTAAATAATTTCGTGATCACAATTGTCTTGTTATATGGGATTTCATTCATGAGCAAATCTTCATCAGTGAATGACATTGAAGGTTGAGATGATACTAGTGGCTTTGATGTATTAGTTAAATTTATCTCTTTTGTAAGTCATTTGGGGCTAGACTAGTAAGAAGCCTCAAGCTCATCTACTCCCAAATTTGATGGTACTACTTCTGTAATTTGAATAAATCGCACTAGACAAGTTCACTATGTGCTTCTTCTATAGGTGCCTTCCCTCGTCGGCTATTGTTTGTGTTATGTAGCACAAACTCCTTTAAGTTCCATGCCTTGATCAACTCCTCAATTAAATTCACGAGGTGTCGACAAACCTCAGTGCCACAATCGTGATCTTGATTGTATACACAATACTTGTTCGAGACACACAAGTGACCTTCTTCCCTCATCGACACAGGTTTCTTAAGGAACTCCTTTTTTGAATGGCCTTAATAACCTCGACATTGAAACTCTTAGCAGGGTTATTGAGAGAATCAAATAACTATGAGATAATGGCATCTTCTTCTGTCTTCTCTCCACTGGTCTCCTCTCAAATGAGTTGTTCCTTTTCTCACAGTGACCTATTCACTCTACAAAATTTCTCTGTGAATTCCTCTGACATAAACAACCACTCCACCCCATCTGAATTTTTGACTGACGACTCTTAATCTTGTCGTTCTATCGATTCTTCACTACAATTGAAATTAACAATGAATTATACTCCTCAGTGATTATGTGATTATTCATCAACTCTAAGAATTTTGTCAAGGTTTTCGAATGGCATAAGCTAAGAGCATACTTGAACGAGCATTCTATTAAACCTTGAGCCATTGTAGCATGAGTGACTACCATCTTTAGGTATTTCACCTTCAACATCTTCTTCTAGAATTGGGTGACAAAGGTGCTCATGCTCTCCCATGGCTCATGGCAAATTCTCAACAATACATGAGAACTCTTATGTTGTACGCACTAACAAACCGTGCAATAAAAAAATGCACTTTAACTCTTCATAAGAAGTGATCACTCATGTTTGAAGATTAAAATAGCATGCACTTCAAAGCATCATCAACCTCCAATAGACATATCACTGGTTAGAATGAAGCCATGTGATCAACATAATATGATATTTTTTTGTAAGATTTCAAAGGTAAAATCTTAAATCCGTAGCCTCTCTTGAGAAACCATTCTCTAGTGGTTATTTCCTATTTCTTCCTTCCCTTATTCTTCCCCTCTCACAACCTAAGTGAGTGGATTCTTCATCATCAAGATAATAAGCTATATCATCCTTCTCAACAACTTTGACGATAGAGCCCTTTTTGCTCTCACCATTGGCAACTAGCCTCTATAGACTACAAATCCAGATGTTCCAAAAATATGAACTCTAGGCACATGCTCCAACATTTCGTGATCATCATCAACATTTGCTACTTCAACTTGTTTGTTTGTTGGACAACACACTCCTATACACTCCATGTTGATCAAAATTTTCATACCTTAATTGCTTCTACATGCAAAACTTGATGTCTTAACTGTGACATGACCCATGCTCAGTGCACCTTAGAGGATGTTAGATCTATAAATGTTAGTGGTCTCACACTACCTAAGGCTTAGGCAGAGCTCAAAAATAAAGGAAAATGGAGAAAACGACTAGATAATTGATTAGAGGTGAAAAAGAGATTGGGCACCCCCCCTACCTTTAAGATGAACTCCTCTATTTATAAAAAAGGGAGCGAACACGTTGAAAGAAAGTTACTTAAATAACCACACAAAATAAACAAATCCGACAACTTGAATCATCATGAAGTTGATGATGTGCATGTTAAGGAAACTAATACTATTGTAAGAACTAGAGGTGAGCTAACAAGCACCCACTGTACTTGTCAAGTTATGTGAGTATAGATTTTGTTAGGTTAAGGCGAATTGATCAGTCACAATATTCTTATTTCCATCACATGCCTGAGAAAGGCTCTTAATTCGTTGATCCATAGGCATTTATTGCTATGCACAAACATACCACCCAATTCCTATGTATTTGCAGAGGAACATGTAAGCACCCAAGTCTTCCATATCACATAAAAAATACCACTAGCTTAAGTTTCAAAAAGTGAAATGAACCTTTCCATGCATTGATAAGGTGGCATGGCATGTAAACACTGAAGTATAGATATGTAAATACATAGGATTTGAGTGGTATGTATGTAAATCTTCCTAAAAACAAATTTCATGTGAAGAAGAATACATAAAAGTTCAATATCTTTGCTGTGTTATCCAAAATTATAAAAATTTAACCACCCATTCAATAATTTGATGAAGAGTGATCTATGCAATGCAACTAACCAACACACTAATATAAGAAATTTGGGGGGAAAAAAAGAACATTAATTACAAAATTTTCATTTACTGCGTTCATTTCCTTTAGATAGCTCTAAAATATACAATATTTAACAAGAAAAAAATTGCTGGAGGCACCCTTTCAATTTGTCAAAAGTCACTGGCTTAGATATAAATGAGTCCATGCCATTGTCAAGGCAGTCTGCTGCACTCTCTGCCATTGCATTTGCTGTCATCTGCAATAGATGGAAGAATGTAAGACACTGCTTCTATGAATATCAGTAGTTTGCTGAGAGGAAAATAATTGTATGTTTTAGTTGATATTTGTGTAATTTGATGTTTGAAGTTTGACGCTGAAAATATCATAAAATATATTGGGCATTTACATATATGCTACCCAATTCCTATATATTTACATATCTAACATCTAAACTTTACCTCTTACATTCATAAAACCCAAATCTTTCATATCACATAAGAAATACCACCATTTTGACTTTTAAAAAAGAAAAATACAGCTTTTCATGCATAAAAAAAGGTGGCATGTATGTAAAGCTTCCATATATTTAACTAAAACACAAAGACAATCTACCACTACACTTACATACTAACAATTACTGTTACATTAAGCTAGTAAGAGAATAAAATAAACACTGCTATGACCAAAATGAGAACTTTCACAGCTAAGGATGTGAGTGATGATAAAAAGGCAACAGATCTTTTAAGAGCTTAAATGAAATTATGCCAAAAAAACAGATCAAATTGTTTCAATAAAGAAATTTTCTTAAAGGGCTTGAGTTCTGCACAATTTTCTAAGCTAGGGAAGGTCATCATACTGTAAATAGTCATCTATATTAAAGTTTCAGTGATAATAGTTAATATTACAAAGCATGATAATATAAATACATCAACTTAAACAATTGTAATGTTTCGGTTCAATAAAAAAGAGCTGATCAGTTTCTTTAGAGAACATAAGACTATATTAAATTGTTATGATGGCCAAGTTTTTGGCAGAACTCTTCTTCAAAGAAATGAGTTCTTAACTTGACATGCAACGGAAAAAAACTACTAATTCCTCTCACCATAATTTAAATAAAAACAAGCATCCCCTTTCCAGTTTCTGACTTCTTAAATAGAAGCAGAAAGAAACATGCATGCCCTTATAACCATACCCACCCTATAGATTAAAATGTTGATTAAAAAATAATTTTAGAATAATGAGCAAAGATTCAGCAAACAGAAGAGAAAAATGCATCAACAAAATAAAAAAATTAAAAAAATTTAAAAAACACAAAAAAAAATTGTTCAGCTAGAATGGAATCTCACGCACCAACACTTTTTTTGAAGGGATATAAGAAAATAATACGGGCTTATTTGGAAACAATTTTATTTTTTCTTTTATTTTTAAATACAAGTCTTTTAATTTTTTTACATATTTTTATATTTTATTTCTAATAACAAATTAACATAATTTTTAAAACATTCTAAATTTTAGGGGTTTTTAATGTTTTTAGAAAATCATATCTTAATCAAACATCCTAAACATGATTTGTTTCAAATTAAAACATAGAAAAAAATAGAATACAACAACAACAAAAACAAGGAGCCTTCATCCCACTAAATGAAGTTGGTTACTTGACTCCTTTTCCACCATTTTCCTGTTGACGGTCACGGTTTCATTTAATTTTAATAAATTAAGATTATTTTTTATACAAGATGCCCAAGTCCTTCTAGGTATACGTCTACTTTTTTTTAAAATAAGTCAAATCTAAATATCTACTCTCTTAAGTGGGTCATCAGATGGACAATGATTAATGTGACCAAAGCATCTAAGGTGACTATCTAATTTTGTATGCCACTAGAGCTACTCCAACCCTTTCATGGACATATTCCTTTTCTATTTTGTCTCTAAGTGCAAAGTCACTCATACACCGGAGCGTTCTCATCTCAACAACACTTAATTTAATTTTACACTTCTCTTTTACAAACCAACATTCTGTTTTGTAATGTATTGCAAGTCTAATTGATACTTTTCTATTACACGATAGGCCCGATGCATTCCTCAACTTGAATTCGACTAAGAACATTCTCATCTATATCACCATCACTTAGAACAATAGACCTGAGATATCTAAAACATTCACTATTTTTAATGAGTTGATCATCCATTGTTAAAATCCCACCACTAGATCCACTACTATTAAGATTACATATCATGCATTTAGTTTTAGATTTATACAAATGAAAGCCTTTAGACTCTAAAGCAGACCTCCATAATTTATTTTTTTTTTAACTCTCTCTCTCTCTCTAGACTTATCAAAAAAAATAATATCATTAGCAAAAAGCATGTACTAATGTACATCCTCCTGTAAAATGATCAATAAGAACATTCATAACAAAAGCAAAAAGATATGGGCTTAAAATACTTGGTTAATCCTCCATGCGTTCAAACACAAGTTACAACATTGGTATACAAATCATTAATGACTTGAAGATAAGCATTATCAACAAATTTCTTTTCTAGAACTCTCCAAAATACTTCTCTTGAAACCATCTCATAAGTTCTTTTCTAAATCAACAAAAATCTTATGTAGATTTTCCTTACTCTCTTTGTACTTCTCAATCAAACCTCTCAATTTATTGTTTCCATAGTAGGCTTATCTGGAATTAATCCAAACTGATTTTGAAAAATTATTCCCATTAATTTGATTACTCTGTAATTTGCAATCTCTTGTGTGTCCCCTTTATTCTTTAAATAGCAGTTAATAGACCCTTTATACTCATCAATCATCTTTTTAATTTTTATAATAACATTACAAAGTTTAGTAAGCTAAGAATTCTCAGATCTCTTAAACATTTTCAAATTTCTATTTGAATACCCTCAGATTCTATTCTCTTTTCAGACTTTATTTTCTTTAAAGTCTTCTCAACTTTTATTTTACTATTGAGATGCTAGAAATAAAAAATATTATTATTATTTACAATATTAAGATCATTAAAGTCGATAGTATTTTTACAACATTCATTAAAAAGTTTATCAAAATATCTCACTCACCTATGTTAAATATCCTCATCTAAAAAAAACTATTTTTTTATTTTTATCATTAATATACTTGAACTAAATATTTAGTTTTCTCGTCTATTTGTCTGACTAGTTTATAAATATATCTTTCACCCTCTTTAATATTTGATCTATTATAAAGCTCATTGAAGTAAATTCTTCAATATTACAAATTATGTTCTTCGACTACTTAGAGACCACATATTTTTTAAAATTTTTCAAACTTTTACATTTAAACTAATTTTATAACAAAATTTCTTATTTTTAATTTTTCATTGCACATTATATTTCTACCACAAACAATTTTTATTCATAAAAGTTTTTGCTTTTGAATTTTAAACATATTTTTTTAACTTGCTTAAGTACTCGCTACTTTATTTAACATAGTATTAATTTCTTCATGAAAATCTCAAATTTTAAAATCTTGAAGTTTAATACAAAAAATATTTGCTTTGTAAGTATTCTCATCCAATTTTATGATAATATTTCATTGTATTTTTCAACTTTCAAATATTCATCTTAAAATCTAAAATCAATAATCAATAATAGGTACATAAAAAACTTTTATTTGGAATGACCTTATAATTTTACAATCTCAATAATCAATTTTTCTCATAAGAAGATAATTAATTGGTCTTTTATTAGATCCATTCATACATGTGATAATATCTCTTTTTTCAAATAAAGTACTAGAAATAACAAATTATAACAACAAGAAGTCTTCATCCCACTAAGTGGGTTCGGTTACATGACTATTTTTTCTCTATTGTGCCTATTGACTGTCATATTTTCATTTAATTCTAATAGATTATGATCATTTTTTATACAATATAACCAAGTCCTTTTAGGTATACCTCTGTCTATCTTAACATAAGTCAAATCTAAAACATGTACTCTCCTAACTGGATCATCAGATGGTCGACGTTTAATCTGACCAAAGCATCTAAGACGAATCTCTCTAATATTGTCCGCCACTGGAGCTACAATAATCCTATTACATATATATTTATTTTGCATTTTGCCTCTCAGTGTCAAGAAACTCATCCATCTCAGCATTCTCATCTCAACAAAACATAACTTCGTTTTATGATTCTCTTTTAAAGAACAAAATTCTGCACCATCAAGCATTGCAGGTCTCACCATCATCTTATAAAATTTTTCTTTTAGTCTAAGCAATACATTTCTATCACAGAATAGACTTGATGAATTTCTCCAGTTCAACCAACCAACTTGAATTTTACTAAAAACATCCACATCTATATCACCATCACTTTGAACAATAGACCCAAGATATCTAAAGCGTTCACACCTTTTAATGAGTTAATCACCCATAGTTACAATTCTGCCAATAGAACTACTACTACTAAAATTACATTCCCTGTATTAAATTTTTGATCTATTCAAATGAAGGCCTTTAGACTCCAACGTAGACCTCCATAGTTCAAGTTTTTCCTAAACTTTTTCTCTTAATCTTATCCACAAGAATGATATCATCAGCAAAAAGCATACATCAAGGTTTATCCTCTTGTAAATGTCCAGTAAGAACATCCATAACTAAAACAAAAAACTATGAGCTCAAAACCAATCACTAATGTAATCCAACTAAAATAGGAAAAAACTTGGTCAATACTCCTTCTGTTCGAACACAAGTAACAACTCTAGTATACATATCTTTAATGACTTGAATATAAGTCATATCAACACATATCTTCTCTAGAACTCTCCAAAGAACCTCTTTTGGAACCTTATCGTCACAAATTGCTTTTTTAGACTTCTTATGAATCACCTTATATTTTTTTGAATTCTCTAAGCTTTTACATTAAACCATAATTTTTATAACAATTTTTTTATTTTATTTTTTCGAGCACAATATTATTCCAACACAAACTATTATTATTTATAAAAAAATTTTCTTTTGATTCTCCAAGTACATCTTTTATCACTTGTTTAATATTTTTTGTTGAACATATCAAATCTTGAAATCTTGAAGTTTGTCAAAATAATTTAATTTATGTCTTTTAGATTCCCCCATCTAATTCTACGCAATATTTTCTCGTATTATTTATCTTACAATTCTTCACCTTACAATCTATAATTAATAATCAATGTTGAGTACTTAAATTTTCACTTGGAATAACCTTACAACCTTTACACTCTAGACCATCTCTTTTTCACAAAAGAATTTAATCAATTTGTATTTTATTAGATTCATTCTTATAAGTAAGAATATGCTAATATATTTTTTAAAAAAAATATTAACAATAACAAAATCATACGCTAAAATAAAATTTAATATGTTTCTACCTTCTTCATTAATCACTCTAAAACCGTGAAAACAATGAATATTTCTAAAATATTCTATCTCTACCAATATGTCCATTTAACTTACCTCCAATAAATTTTTTTCTTCAATAGGTATCATTTGTATTGATTCTTCTAAGTCATTTCAAGATTTTTCTTTTGAATATATATATAAACCAACTTAAGAAGCATAAACACTTGCAGCATTAAAAATCTTAGAATTAAAAATAATCTTTATAGCTATAATTTTATCTCTAATTCAATTAATTTTTATGATACTAGTTTTCAAACTCTTATCTATAATTACACCTATATCATTTCCGGTGTGGCTCTTACCAGACTACCAAAGTTTAAAACTTAAACTGTCAATCTCCTTAGTCTTTTCTCCAACCCATTTAGTTTCTGGAATATATAAGATATTTATCTTATATGAACCATAATATCAACGAATTCCATTATTGTACCTATGAGAGTATTTACATTTTAAGATCTTAACCTAACATTAGTTTCATAGACTAATATCTATATTCATATCCGTTTGCAATGTGAGAACTCTTGCTTATTTGACACACCGATGTAGCAGCCCTTGCACACTTTTCACTTTATTTAGGTCACACAACGTGTCGCTTCCAAATGATGCCCTAGCATTTACACAAGGATTTAAAGGTTCATGTCATTAGTTTTCGACAAATTTTATATTAGTTGTCGACTACCTAACGCAACCCTCCACTTTTCGCATCCAGGTCTTAGGACCCAATAATAGCAATGCTAAGCTAAAATAAAATCCATTATCCATTATGACTCTCTTTCTTTATCAGTCGCTTCAAAATCATAGTCATCATTAATAATTCTAAAATCTTCTAACACTCTATCAACATGTCTATTTAAATCTCTATCAATAAAAACCTTATTTCAAGATGTATCCTTCGTATTAGTTCTTCTAAGTCATTCTAAAATTTCTTTTTTTGAACAAATACTATAAGTCTACTTATGAGAGCATATGCACTTATAATATTAATAGTCATAGTATCGAAAACAATCTTTAAAACTATAATTTTATTTTTAATTCAATTATTTTTTACAACATTATCTTTCAAACTTTTATTTATAATTACACTCACACTATTTCTAGTACGACTCATATCTGAAAACTAAAGTCTAAAACTTAAGTTATCAATCTTCTTAGTTTTTTCTCCAACCCATTTAGTTTCTTGAATACTAATATATCTATCTATCTAAAAATCATAAAATATATTAATTTCATTAATTTATCTGTGAGAGTACCTATATTTCATGTTTTTATCCTAAATATTAGTTTCATGGACTAACATTTTATTCCACATCCATCCAAGACATGAGAACTACTACTTACTAATACACCCGGGCGTCGGTGCAAAGACCCCTGCACACTGTTTACTGTATTTAGGTCATACAATAAGCCACTTCTAAGAGAAGCCCTTGCATTGACACAATGATTTAATGATTTGTCAGTTTTTCGACAAAAAAATTTACTCGGATGTCCACTAATGCAACTTTCAATTTTTTGCACCTCAAAATTGGGATTGTGGCATTGGTAATGTTGATAAACAAAATAGAATATCATAAAAAATAGAAACTAAGAAATAAACCAGATACCAAACGACCTTTAAAAAAATAGAGCTTCCAGTTAGGTTGGAGGAACTGCACCATAAGCAGGAAGACAAAGGAAACCAAAGCTCCTTGAGTCGTAATTAAAATTCTAAGAAATAAACCGTAAAATAATGGCCTTCCGTGATGGTCGGGTTCCACATAGTAGATCATATGCGTCACAGATATTAATAAATTCGTAGCAGACAAGAAGCAAGGAGTAATTGTCCAATAGTAACTAAATTGATAATATTCAGACAAACCATGGAAGGAACATAAAAAATAAAAGAGTTCATGAGATACAATTTAGGAAGATTTACATGCATACCACTCAATTCCTATGTATTTAAATTTCTTACAGCTAAATTTCAATTTTTACATATATACCAGCTTACCTATACAAGAAAGAGCGTACTTGGCTTTTAAAAGTTAAATGGTGATATATTTTATGTGATATGAAAGATTTGGTGGCATAAATATAAAAAATAAAGTTTAGGTGTTAGATGTGTTAAATATGTAGAGATTGGATGGTATGTATGCAGATACCCCTGTAATTTATCCTGAAATCAAAGATGAACAACTTACAGCGATGATCGTTGTCCTCTTCTCGCACTTCTTCGAACCTATAGATATTGTTGGAGATTCCGGACATGTTACAGCAGCATCCCAGTATCCATGTTTTTCGAAAAACCGTATATGTTTAGTAGCTTGCAGGCCATCCATCACTGGCATGCAAACATCCTGCACGATTTTAAGACTACACTGGTGAATTTAATTTAATCAATAGAATCTAAGATGAAGAATAGTACTTCAAAGTGATCAAAAAACAGTATGGGAAATCTCATCATCTTGCATCATAAACATTGTAAAAAATACATTTTTCTTTGATGTGATTAACTTAATGGTGGTATCTTTTATGTGCAATGAAGATTAAAAATTTAGTTCAGAATTTCTGTGAGAAAATAAGGCTTCTCCCATTTAAGGAGACAATCTGAATTTTGTACTATAAAAGGTTATTTCCACTTATGATGCAAATAAACTGTTGTCAATTTTAACAATAAGCATAAAGTGCGTAAAATCCAAAAAGGAGAGGAAAAAAAAAGAAAAGCTTTCTCGGTGAATATAACTAAAAGCCAATTGGGTAATAACAATAAAATGGTGATAAAAAAGTGCATAAGACAATTTATAAAACTGAAGTTTCGGTGTCAATTTGCTCTTGAAAGGAAGTAAAAATATAGATGTTTGAACTTTTCTTCTTTTTTATTGTATAGAACATTGTCATTGTTGATCCCAAGCCTAGATGTAAAAAATGAAGGGTTGCGTTAGGTAGTCGACAACCAGCGTAAAACTAGTCGAAAAAATCATGTCATGAATCATTTTGATCTGTGTAAGTGTTAGGGTATCCCCTGGAAGCGACGTGTTGTATAGCCTGAATACAGTGAAAAGTGTGCAAGGACCGCTACACCGGCGTCTGGGTGTGTGTTAAATAAGCAAGGGTTCCCACATTACGGACGGATGCGGGTAAAGAAGTTAGTTCATAAAACAAATGAAATTAATATTAGGATAAGATCTTGGAACATAGGTACTCTCAAATGGTAAATTAATGGAATCAATTGATATTATGATTCATAGAAAGATTAATATATTATGTATTCAAGAAACTAAATTGGTTGGAGAAAAGACTAAAGAGATTGATGACTTAGGTTTTGAAGTTTGGTAGTCTGGTAAGAGTCGCACTATAAATGGTATTGGTGTAATGTAAGATAAGAGTTTGAAAGATAATATTGTAAAAATTAATAGAGTGGGAGATATAATTATAGCCCTTAAGATTACCATACTAAGATTTTTAATATTATAAGTACTTATGCTCCTCAAGTAGGTTTAGATCTAGGGTGTAAAGACAAATTTTGGAATGACTTGGAAGACTTAATGCAAATGATACCTCTTGAAGAAATATTTTTTATTGAATGAGAATTAAATGAACATGTTGGTAGAGTGGTAGCTGATTTTAGAAATATTCATGGTGGCTATGTGTTTTAGAATGACTAATGAAGAAGGTAAAACTATTTTAGATTTTGCTTTAGCATATGATTTTGTTATTACTAATATTTTATTCAAGAAAAGAAATGAACATCTTATTACTTATAAGAATGGATCTAATAAAACACAAATTTATAATTTTCTTTTGAGAATAAGAGATTGTTGAGATTGCAAATATTGTAAGGTCATTCCAATTGAGGATTTAAGTACCCAACATCGTTTATTAATTTTAGATTTTAAAATGAAAAGTTATAAAATACAAAATACGATGACTCATCCTCGCAGAATTAGATGGGGGAACCTAAAAAACAAATAAAATTATTTTTATGAGTAAAATTCAAGATTTCAAAATTTGGGGTGTTCATGATGAAGCAAATGCTATGTGAGATAAAGTAAGAAATACTATTAAACAAGTAGCAAAAGATGTACTTCGATATTCAAAAGAAAAAAATTCTTTAAATAAAAATAATTGGTGGTGGAATAATAATGTGCAAGAAAAGATAAAATATAAGAAGTTATATTATAAAATTTGTTTAAATGTAAAAGCTTAGAGAACTGGGAAAAATATCAAACAGCTTACAAAGAGTCTAAAAGAACAATATGTGACGCTAAAAACTCTGCTTTTAATGATCTTTATAATAGATTAAATACGAAGAAGGGTGAAAAATATATGTATAAACTAGCCAAACAATGAGAAAAAAAAAGTAAAGATTTAACTCAAGTAAAGTGTATTAAAGATGAAAATAAAAAAGTGTTTTTCTTAGGAAAAGACATTCAATATACGTGGGCGAGTTATTTTGATAAACTTTTTAATGAAATTTTTGAAAATACGATCGGTCTTAGTGATATTAATATCGTTAATAAAAATAAAATATTTCATTTTTACCATTGCATTAGTAAAAAAGAAGTTGAGAATGCTTTAAGGAAAACCAAGAGCAGAAATTCTGTAGAACCAGATGATATACCAATTGAAGTATGAAAATGTTTAGGAGATTTAAGAGTTTCTTGGCTTACTAAACTCTTTAATATTATTTTAAAAACTAAAAAAGATGTTTGAGTGGAGGAAGAGTATTTTGGTTCCCATCTTTAAGAATAAAGGGTATGCACAAGAGTGCGTAAATTATAGAGGAATTAAGTTGATGTGTCATACTTTAAAGTTATGGGAGAGGGTAATTGAACATAGGTTAAGATGTATTACAAAGATTTCTCATAATCAATTTGGATTTATGCCAAACAGGTCTACTATGGAAGCTATACATTTATTGAGAAGTTTGATGGAGAAGTTCAAAGATAATAAGGAGAATCTACATTTGATTTTTATTGATTTAGAAAAAGTTTATAATGGTTCCAAGAGATATCCTTTGGAGAGTTCTTGAGAAGAAAGGTGTTGATATGACTTATATTCAAGTCATTAAAGATATTTATACTAGAGTTATTACTTGTGTTCGAACTGAAGGAGGATTGACTAAATATTTTAATATTTCTGCTGGATTACATCACGAATCGGCTTTAAACCCATATCTTTCTGCTTTTGCCATGGATGGTCTTACTGGACATATACAGGAGGATGTACCATGGTGTATTCTCTTTGCTAATGATATCCTTCTCATGGATAAGACTAGAGAAAAAACCCAGGAAAATCTTGAATTATGGAGGTCTACATTGGAGTCTAAAGGCCTTCATTTGAGTAGAACTAAAATTGAATACATGGAATGTAATTTTAGTAGTAGTAGCTCTAGTGAAAGAAGTGTAACTTTAGGTGATCAAATTATTAAAAGGTGTGAACGATTAGATATCTTGGGTTTGTTGTTCAAAGCGATGGTGATATATATGGGTATGTTAATAGTAGAATTCAAGTTGGTTGGTTGAAGTGGAGGAATGCTTCAGGCCTTTTGTGTGATAGAAAAGTACCTCTTAGACTTAAAGGAAAATTTTATAAGACGGTGGTGAGACCTGCAATGCTCAATCGTGTTGAATGTTGTCCTTTAAAAGAGAAGCATAATACTAAGTTAAGTGTTTCCAAGATGAGAAAAATTAGGTGGATGAGTGGCTTTACACTTGGAGACAAAATGGGAAATGAATATATCTGTGATAGGGTTGGTGTAGCTCCTGTGACGAACAAAATTAGAGAAAGTCGATTTAGATGGTTTGGTCACATTAAGCGTCGACCATCTGATGATTCGATTAGGAGACTACATGTTTTAGATTCGACTTATGTTAAGAAAGGCAGAGGTAGGAAGGACTCGGGCTTATTGTATAAAAAATGATCTTAATTTATTAAAACTAAATGAAAATATGAAACTAAATAGGATGCAATGGAGAAAAAGGATTCATGTAGCCAACCCCATATAGTGGGATTAAGGCTTTGTTGTTGTTGTTGTTGTTGTTGTTGTTGTTGTTGTTGAGATGAAGTCACATTTCCTTTTTATAAATATCGAAAAGATAAACTTCCAAAATTATCTCAAATGGATCTTAGGATAAAGTATTTCGAGACCAAAGTGCAGAGAACGTCCAGTGTGCAAGACACAAACAAATATAACCGACGTAAATTCTTAAAATCCTGAACATAAGATGTGTAGGGAAAATAATTATTGATATCATAATAAAGAAAATTCATCCTAGTGTAGTTCAAAATGTTAACCTTAATAAATGCCAAAGAACTGACAGAAATTTCCAAGACGCAAAGAGTATCAAGCGGACAACTCATGTGACAATGCACATATTTTACAGCATTAAAGTTTCTAACAAATATTTTGCAGTACTAAACTATGGCGCACAATACAAATTAACTCTCAAATAGAAACAATGTTTACAAGGTATTAACTTGGTTTAATGATGAAATGGAAAATGTAACAATGAATATAATCATTTATAGATATTCCAGTTGAGTAGATTATTTCCTTCCCTTCGATTTAAAAACATAATAGAAATTGTTACTAGTAATATCAAATTTATAATTACAAGATTCAAATCTAACCATGAAAATTTTATCTCGTGGAACAACCGAATTATACAAAGAAGCAAATTTTAACCAAAGAATATATCAAATTTGCCAACTAATAATATAAAAACCATCAATTTTTGGTGATATCAAATTCTTTTAATAGTAAAAAATGGAATTTTGATCCTCACCATTAGAATAAGGTCATAGTGAGTCCGTTGAACAGCATAAATTGCCTCCAATCCATTATGCACAACATCTATCTTGTGACCCAGCTGCTTTAACATAGACTTTGCAACCATTATATTGATTCTGTTATCTTCGACAAGAAGAATCATAGGTTGTGAGCAAGTACTAGGAAATTTCGAACTCCCATTTGATGTAATCTTAGCATTCTCTTCTTTTTCTAGCTTACACTGTTGACATGATTTCTCTGCTTCACAGATTTGATCTGATTTGTCCTCCAATACAGATCCTGATAGTGAACATGTTGCATATAAAACCTTATGTGCAATGTCTGAATCCAAATTCTCTTTTATGTTAAATACTTCTACTTCAATTTTATTATCTGGTGTAGTTCCCTGAGAAAATTCAGGCAGATCTTCCTCATTTGGTTTGCTACAGAAATTAGAATCTGAACCTGAATCTTCAGAAAAACCATTGTCTGCAATTGAAGCACTCACTGTAGCAGTGAGCCGCAGATTAGATTTGCCAGCAGGGGAAGCACAGAAAGAGAAAGCATTACTCAGAGAGCATGTTTTGAATAGAAATGATCCATCGAGTTCATCAAAATCGGTATCCCGTTTAGCTTCACAACGAGACATGGTAGATTCGCCATCCGAATCGTCTGAGCCATCTTGCTTTTGAAGAAGCTTACATGGCAATATAAATGTGAATGTTGAACCACAATTTACTTGGCTGGTTACTGTAAGACGTCCACCCATCAGCTCTACCTATCTCCAAAGTAACAAAGAGTTAGGGTAGAACAAGAAACCACTATAACACCTAAATTTTACATACAAACCACACAAATCCTACGTATTTACATATCTAACCCCTAACATTTAATTTTTACGTACATCCAACCTTACCTATGTATGAAAAGGGAATTTTACTTTTTAAATGTTAAAATGGTGGAATTTTTTATGTGATATGAAAGATTTGGGTGGTATAAATGTAAAAATCAAAGTTTAGGTGTTCCATAAATACATAGAAATTAGGTGATATGTATGCAAATGAATAAAGATTTTACTCATCAAATAAAAACCAAAAAACTACAGATATAACGTAATTTGAAGCAAAAAAATTGATTGGAAGGCATCCTTCCTGGCATTTTTAATCTGCCTTAACTTGTTAGAACACTGTTCCAAAGAGAACTGGTTAAACAAAAACAGAATACCGTTCCATAAAATTCAGCTTTCAGATAATGGGATCACCCACTTATTTTAAAATATGCTATAGCTGCATATTATGAAAATTCACTATTTTTTTCTCCTTCATTGGTTACAATAATATTGTGAACTCTTCTATACATGATTTCTTAAATTCGACGCCCAATGGGTACAACTGTAGTAAATTTTGCGGTTAACACAATAGTGCACAGTTTATTTCTACATCAAGACAATGTTGCGTGCAAAAGTTGCATTATTTATGAAATTACATACTTTTACAAACTATTGCAATGAATTATACAGAGAGCAATAACAACATATAATTAAAAAAATAAGAAGCCATTGGTGCATCATACCAGTTGTTTGCAAATCGCAAGTCCAAGTCCTGTTCCACCATATTTTCGTGCATGATCTGCGCTTACTTGCATATATCTCTTGAACAGTGAAGGCAATGCCTTTTCTATATGAAAAATAGGCAGCCGAAAGTTAGTATTCTGAGAAAAAAATTTAAAAAAATTAAAACATGTGAAAATTCCCATTTATAAAATTTTAATAAGCATGCATCACCTGGTATTCCTATCCCAGTGTCATACACATCACAGTGAAGAAACACAATCTTTTCGCATGGCTGATGTTTCTCCACAAATGCCAAAGATGCTGATTCCGAAGCATTATTGCCATTACCACAATCTTCTTTGTCGTCACTACAATGTATTATTCCTTTATTACTGCATTTTTGGGATTTCAGAAAGTTCCCTTTTATAAAGCCAGAATGAGAACTCTCAGCAGGAGGAACTTGAGCTATTGAACGACCTGGATATTGTTCTGATAGCAACTGAAGGTTTACTCCCACTTTTCCTTTATGTGTGAACTTCACTGCGTTGCTGGAAAGAAATATGCAAATACA
>NEWO01000380.1:608502-638894 GCA_003013225.1 Phalaenopsis aphrodite
AAAAATGAGAACATTAAAGTGAACATGTGGTCAAATTAGAAATATAGATTAAAAATATTTATCAATAGAGAGACGTGATTACAGTAGAGAGACAGTAGAAATAACATCCATTAAATATGAGGAAATAGAATAATTAGGATTTTGCATATGTATAATAAAATGTAGATTATGCACCAATAAAACAAGCCTAATATATAAGATGAACATTGTGTCCCACATTTTGAAACAATAACGTTAACTAGTATAAGAAAGTTAATTTCGGCAAAAACATTTTTTTTTATTTCACGCAAAAGAATACTTTTCTGAGCATGCATTTCATGTCAAAGCAGGAGCTATGGCCTGCCAATTGTTTACAAAAGTTATCTAGCAAAATATTTCAACCAAGACAACAAACAAAATTTTATGAATATCTGATAATGAATAACCAATTGTTTACAAATGATCTTAATTTATTAGAACTAAGTGAAAATATAACACTAAATAGGATGCAATGGAGAAAAAGAATTCATGTAGCCGACCCCACGTAGTGGGATTAAGGCTTTGTTGTTGTTGTTGTTGTTGTTGTTGTTGTATCTGATAAGTCATATATATTCAAATAAGCTTCTAGGTCAGATAACCAATCTAAAAATATGCAAGGGCCTAGTGTTCCATCAAAGGCAAGAAAAGGATGATAATCATTGCCATGATGTCTATTTGATTATACATGCAATACTATTGATCCATAATGAAATGAAAAATGTTATGATAATATGTAAAATGAAAAGATAAAATCAATGGAAATGCATGCCATGCATGTAATAAAAAAAAGGGAGTTTGATGGGAGAGATGAAGAGAGAAAGGAGAGTTAACTTATAGAAGGGAGAGAGAGAAAACGAATAGTTGCATAACTTTTTGGCCACGGCAGTTTGCAAAAATATTTAGTGCTTCTATGTTTAAGCGCTATGAAATCATCCTTAATTCAATTTGAAAATATTATATGAAAATGACGGTAGAAATGAAAATTCAGACAAGAAAAATATGTGCCAAAAATAACTTTCAATTTCTAAATTATTTTTTTGTTAACCCAAATACTATTTTCACTATTTTTTACAAGGGAATCTAGAGAACTTTAAAATTTACTATTAATTATATGGCAATGACTTGTGTGAGTGTTAGTGGGATTTGTTTAATGTGGTTGCAAAATTAATTCTCAAGTCCAGTTTTATAATAGTAAGTTTGAAGTGACTAGATCTAAAGTTCGAAACATTTGTACAAGCTAAAGAACATGTCTTGAAGTGGCTTTTACCTAATTAAATTGGTTAGGATCTGGCGAATCCTTAGGACGTCACCAATAACCTGGAAAGAACAATACAAGAAAATCAATACGAAGATAAAATATAGCACAAAACAGCTATTTTCATCACAAAAATATAACAAGCCATTCAATCATTTTACCAATAAGCAGCTGCAGTTTTCAAGAGCAGGAAAAAAATAGCTATAACCCAAACCCTAAAATCTAAGATACTATCGGAAGGAAAGATAAAAACACTGGCAATCCAGTCAATAATGATGCGGGTGAAGCTTCATCCCACACGACTGTGGGAAAATCCCAGACGAGGGTGCGGGAAGACCACGGATGCAGGCCCCGGCTGGACTGGGCGGCCTATATAGGGGCCGGCAATGCTGCCAGCCTCTTTCCCACCTTCAATTTCTATGATTTCTTTATGAGAGCTTTCCTTTTCTGCCTTTCCTTTGTGGGAATCTTTAAATTGCTGTTTTCTGGATTTAGGGTTTAGTTATTGCTGCTTTAAGATTTCAGGTTCCTATGTGAAGTCATTTTTCCCTATTCTAGGGTTGTATCCTCAGAGGCAATAGTGCTTTGGCTATATCTATCCTTTTTCTACCCTTCCCGTGCTTCCATATCGGTCCCTGGTCGCCTTACCTTGTCGCCGTCATCCAGAACAGAACGCAATTGCTGTATTCCAACAGTTTTCTGCCTCCACCCTTGCTGCCACAGCGTAGAAGAGCAAGGATCTACTATATTTCTGCAGCTTCCAGCCTTCCCTACCCCCTCCAGCTTGCTGCCACCACCCCGGACAGCAACCAAACTGCTACTCAAGCTGCTAACTGACTCTCCCTTGCAACCGCCACCTTCATAACCCTAACCAATCGCCACCACCACCCTTAAATCCAAATTTTGAGTTTGTGTGTCATGCTTGTTGTAATTTCATTTTCAGTGCGTGAGTTGTAACCGCTTATTTACATTCAATAATAATAGTCTTTTTCTATTATGGTTTGGATTAATACCGATATCATTTGGGATCAGAGCTGGTCTAATCCTATTCCTATCCTAGGGTTTTCTAGCATCAGCCTATTCCCCAAACCATAGCCCCAAATCCCAAATACCTATTGTTGATTTTCAAAATAAGTAAATCTAAACTACTTCTCTGCACCCGCCATCAATTGCATAAACCCCCTCCCACCACAACCAAATAATTTTCTTTCCACAACCCAAACCCTAACCCAACCAAAAATTTTTCTTTCCTATTTCTTAATCCCTAGTCATATCACCAAGGAGAAATACGTCTGAGTCTACCTGGGAAGAGATATGGCAAGAGCTCTGTTACCTTTAACAGAGGCTTGCGGAAATTGAAGAGTTAACACAATAAAAGGCTACCCTCGACCGAGATCTGGAGAGATGAAGGGGAGAAGATCCGAATACCTTCCAAAGGGATAATTTCAGCGATGAAGAAGACAGACCAAGGCCTTTCAAAATCCAGTTTCAAAGAAGTCCAAGAGAGGGATATTTGAATCCCTCCCAAAGGGAGAATTTCCGAGAGATGTCATTTGAAGGACACAAAGACTAGGAATCAAGGTGAATTTACCGGAGTTTGAGGGAGGCATGGATCCAAATGAATGCATTGATTGGTTGCAAGCAGTTGAGCAGATATTCGAGTATAAAAATGTGTCGGAAGATAAGTTGGTCAAACTAGCTACTATTAAGATGAAGAAGAGTGCTTCCATATGGTAAGAGAACATACAGCGGAAAAAGAAACGTGAAGGAAATGATAAGATTGCCAAGGGGGAGAAAATGAAAAAAGCCATTCACAAGAAATATCTTCAACCTCATTACCGTCAGGACATGTTTCTAAAGCTCCACAATCTGCAACACTGATATCTTTCAGTGCAGGAGTTCACAGTACAGTTCGAACACTTACAGCTGAAGTGCGCATTGAGAGAACCAGAGGAGTATACCGTAGCTAGATACCCTGGGGATTTGAAGCATACTATTTGCAATGTGGTGCAACTACAGTCATACTGGATGCTTGGGGATGTCTAGACGCTAGTCTTGAAGGTGGAGAGATCGCAGAAGCAGAGCAACAACAAACATCCTTTAGGCAGCAACTTTCAAGCGAGTAGTCACCCATAACTATCACGACTAACAAGGGTACGTCAAGAGAAAATGGCAAGCCCGAACAAGGGAATGACACTCAGGATGAGAGCGGCAACAAACAAGAGCAAGGTAGCTCCTCCAATACTGTACCAGCCAGGAAGTGCTTTAGATGTCACGATTACGACCACATAGCCTAGAGCTGTCCAATGAGCAGAGTAGTCACACCTATTGATCAGGGCTTTGTGCAAAAGGTTAGAGACCATGAGAAGGTCGAAGAATAGGGTGAGGTGTACCAATTTTCACCAGATGAAGGAGAGGCACTCGTAATTCGACGAGCCCTGCATAATGAGGACACGAGGGATCTGTAGTGGCTTGGCCACAACATTTTCTACACCAACTGCACCGCAAACAAAAATGTATGCAGTCTTATCATCGACGGCGGGAGCAATAAGAACATGAAATCGACTTAGATGATAGAGAAATTAGAACTTGCGACCGAAAGGCATTCCTAACATGACTGAAGAAGCAGAATCAGGTCATCATTGATCGAAGATGCTTGGTTGAGTTTTCGATCCGAGGGAAACTGCAGAATCAGGTGAAGTATGATGTGGTCCATATGGATGTCTGCTACCTTCTGTTGGGAACACCATGACAGTTTGGCCGAAAGACTCGACACAATGGATTCAGAAACACATTACTTCACCAAGAATGGGAAACACATCATTCTACTTCCTTCGACGGAACTTGCGATCACATGAGCCCTTAGCAACAGCACGGCATCAATGGGACCAGTTTTACTGATGGCACCGGACGAGAGGACTGAGGAGCCAATTCAAGATAACAGACAAATACAACGTCTCACGGGCAACATCATATCGTCACCGCCACCGCCGTGTGGCAAAGTTAAGGTTACTCTCACAAAATGCCCTATTAAACCGACCGTGGGTTACTTTGGGAAGATTCAACAGTACAGGCGCGACCCACAACCTCAAGAGAATGGATCGATACGAACATGTGCTCGCAAGTGGGGAAGTCTTCTCCGATGCTTCCAACGACAGTGGGATCCAGGTGCCACCAGGATTGAAGAAAAGAACCACAAGCTTCTACGAATGAGGTCGAAGACCCCAAGAGTGATGCAAGTGCAGCTTTATCCCACGCAAGTGCAGGAAAATCCCGAACGCGAGGGCGGGAAAAGCCAATCAGCTAACTAGCTGGCATAAGTCCACGGTCCAGATCCCAACTAGGCCAGGTGGCCTATAGAGTGGGCGGCAATGCCTTCAGTCTGTTCTCCCACCTTCCTTCTCTTTTATTTCCATATGGAAGCTTTCCTTTCTTGTTTTTCCACTGTGGGAATCTTTAAATTGTTGTTTTCTAGATTAAGGGTTTAGTTTATGTTGCTTTCAGATTTCAGGTTCCTGTGTAGGTCGTTTTTCTCTATTCTAAGGTTGTATCCTCTGTGGTGGTGCTTCAGCTATATCTTCCACCACCTCTGAGGTAGTGTTATATCCTTTTCTACTCTTCCTCGTGCTTCTACATCGCACTCTGTCACCATACCTTGTTGGCATCGTCTAGAACAACAAGGGATTGTTGTATTCCAATAGTTTCAAGCCTTCACCCTTGTTAACACGGCCCAGAACAGCAAGGATATACTATTCTTTTGCATCTTCCAGCCTTCCCTACCCACTCCAGCTTGCTACCACCACCCCTGACAGTAATCCCACTGCTGCTCACAGTACTAATCGCCTCTCCCTTGCAACTGCCACCTTCCCAACCCTAACAGATCGCCACCACCACCGGTAGATCCAACCTTATTTTGAGTTTGAGTTTCATGCTTGTTGTAATTTCATTTTTAGTATGTGAGTTGTAACCTTTTATTTGCATTCAATAATAACCCTATTTTGAGTTTGTGTGTCTTGTTTGCTTTGCGTCAACTTCGATATCATTTGGTATCAAAGTTAGCCTAACCGTAGTCCTATCCTAAAGTTTCCTAGCATCTGCCTATTCCCAAACCATAGCCCCAAATCCCTAATTTCCCTTGTTGGTTTTCAAAATTAGCAAATCAAAACAACTTTTCTACACGCACCACCAATCGCGTACACCCCTTCTCACCTCCAAATAATTTTCTTACCACAACACAAACCCTAACCACACCAAAAAAAAATTTTCCTATTCCTTAATCCCTAACCACGTCACCAAGAAGAAATATGTCTGGGCCTACCTGGGAAGACATACAACGAGAGTTCTACGCCTTCAACAGAGGCGTCCAAAATTTGAAAAGTTGACACAAGAAGAGGTTACCCTCGACCGAGATATGGAGAGTCGAAGGGGAAAAGATATGAATCCCTTTCATAGGGATAATTCCAGCGATGAAGAAGACGAATCATAGCGTTTCTGAATCCAGTACATAGGAAGCCTAGAGAGGGGTAATTGAATCCCTCCCAGAGGGAAAATTTTCAAGAAATATCATTTGAAAGACACAGAGACTATGGAGTCAATATGGATTTACCAGAGTTTTAGGGAGGCTTAGATCCAGATGAATTCTTTGATTGATTGCAAGTTGTTGAGCGGATATTCAAGTATAAAGATACGCCTAAAGATAAGTGGGTCCGCTATTAAGTAGAAGAAGAGTGCCACCTTATGGTGGGAGAACGTACACCAACAAAGAAAACGTGAACGCAGTGATAAGACTAATAAGTGAGAGAAGATGAAGAAAGTAATGCAGAAGAGATATATTCCTCCTCAATACAATCAAGACAAGTTTTTGAAGCTCCACAATCTACAACAGCATGATCTTTCGGTGGAGTTCACAAGCTCAGTTCGACGAAACTGAAGTGCACGTTGAGAGAGCGAGAGGAGCATACAGTAGCTAGATACCTTAGGGGCCTGACGCCAACTATTAGTAATGTGGTGCAGATATAGCTGTACTAGACGCTTTGGGATGTTCAGTTATTAGCCTTGAAGGTGGAGAGAAAGCATAAGCAGAGCAGGCAGGAGGCATTCTTCAGGTGGGGAGTCACCCATAGTTATCAAGGCTAATTAGAGAACCTTGGGAGAAAAAAGCAAGCCTGAACAAGAAAATTATACTCTGGATCAGAGCGGGAAGAAGCTAGAGAAAACGAGCTCCTCTAACACTGTACTGGCCGCCAGAAAGTATTTCAGATATCACAGTTAAGGCCACATAGCCTCCAACAGTCCCACGAGGAGAGTATTCACATTTTTTTATCAGGATGTCGTGCAAAAGGTTAGTGACGAGCAGAATGCTAAGCAGGGTGAGGTGTACCAGCTTTCACCGGATGGAAAGACACTTATTATTCAACGGGTCCTACATGCTGAGGATACGAGAAATCCGTAGTGGCATAGCCGCAACATTTTCTACATCCGTCGCACCGCGAACAGAAAGGTATGCAGTCTTAACATCGACGACTGAGCAACAAGAATGTGGCAGCGACTGAGATGGTCGGGAAATTGGGACTTGCAACCCAGAGGCATTCCCGGTCGTATTCACGGACGTGGCTGAAGGAGAATCAGGTCAACATTGATCGGAGATGCTTAGTAAAGTTTTCGATCGAAGGCTAGCTGTAGGACGAGGTATGGTGTGACGTGGTCCCTATGCATGTCTACCACCTTCTGTTGGGAAGATCGTGACAATTTGTTTGGAGAACACAACACAACGGTTTCAGAAACACATATTTATTCACCAAGGATGGGACGTGCATCATTCTACTTCCTTCGACGGAGCCTGCAATCATAGGAGTCCTTACCAACAGTGCAGTAGGAACAATTTTAGTGATAACAGCAGATGAGAGGACAGAGGCACCTGTTCCCGATACAGGACAGATACAATTGGGGATATTTTAGGGTCTCACAGGAGACACCATATCGCAAGCGCCACCGTCATGCCAGAAGGTTCAAGTTACTCTCACTGCATGCTCGATTGAACCTATTGTGAGTTACTTTGGAAAGAATCAACAGTACATGCGTGGCCCATAGCCTCAGGAGAACAGATCGATATGGACATGTGCTCGCATGTGGGGAAGACTTCTCCGATGCTTCGGGGGACAGCACCGTCGATAGTGGGAACCAAGTGCCACCAGGATTGAAGACAATAACTAGTAGCTTTGAGGAATGAGGTCGAAGTTCCTCCAACCCTGGAAGAATGATGCAGGTGTAGCTCCATCCTGCGTGGGTGTGGGAAATCTAGAACGCGAGTGCAGGAAAATCTAATCGGTGAACCGGCTGGCATAAGATGCCGATCTAGGCCCCAACTAGACCGAGCAGCCTATAGAGAGGAGGGCGATGCCGCCAGCCACTTCTCCGACCTTCTTTTTCTGTGATTTCCATATGGAAGCTTTCCTAGCTTTTTTCCCCTGTGGGAATATCTTTAAATTGTTATTTTCTAGAATTAGGGTTCAGTTTTTGTTGCTTTCGTATTTCAGATTCCTGTGTGGAGTCATTTTTCCCTATTCTACGGTTGTACCATCCGAGGTGGCGGTGTTGTATCTTCCACCACCTCCAAGACGGTGTTTTATCCTTTCTCTACCCTTCCCTGTGCTTCCGCATCGCTCCCCATTGTCTTACCTTGCTACCATCATCTAGAATAACATGGATTGATGTATTGCAGCAGTTTCCAGCCTCGACACTTGCTGCCACCACCCAAAACAACAAGGATCTAGTATTTCTCTGCAGCTTCCCGCCTTCCCTACCCCCTCCAGCTTGCTGCCACCACCCCGGACAGCAACCCCACTGCTGCTCAAGTTGCTAACCGCCTCTCCCTTGCAACCGCCACCTTCCCAACCCTAACCGATCGCCGCCACCACCCTTATATCCAACCCTGATTTGAGTTTGTGTGTCGTGCTTATTGTAATTTCATTTTAAGTATATGGATGTAACCACTTATTTACATTCAATAATAATATTACCTTTTTTCTATTATGATTTGGGTTAACTATGGTATCAAAAATGTTTAAAACGTACAGCAAAATTTGTCGGACAACATCACTCCTAAGCTAATCAACAGTTTCTTATAATTGCTATCAAACTATGATAATATTAGGAGGCAAGACACGTGAATATTGGATTTAATCTCACATTAAATGGTTGAAAATATTTTGGTTTAGAAATACCAAATGTTTTAGTCCCACATCAAAACGAGTAATTCATTTAATTTGTGGAACCCATAGTTCTTATTCAACCTCACATACTGTTGAGCATGGTTCAAGGCCAACTCCCACAATAGATTCTTGCGGTTCAGTGATCTCTAGGTGCAAAACTCTTGATCGTGTTAAAAAGTTTCATTCTGAGATGGAATAATTGATCAATGTTGAGAGTTCTAATGTGAAGGGTAGAAGTTTACGATACATGACATTATGACTGAAAAAATATAAGTGGTCGACCCTCACCCATAGGAAATCTCTCCTAATTCTTGCAATGCAATCTCTCTTGATTCTTACAATTCAAGAGGTAGGAAATCTCTCCCAAACTCTAAATCTAAGATTCACAACAGCAATCTCATGCATAAGCCTAACCTTGAACATAATAAGCCTATTTATACCCAAGCATAATAATAAAAGACTAAATTGTCCTTAGGCGTACAGATGATCAAATTGCCCTTAGGCTATTCACTGGCGTAGCGCATACTTAGCCTCATCCCAAATTTCTGGTGACAACATAATCTTAATCAATCCTTCTGCAATCATTTTTATTGAATGGTCCACGTGGAGTTAACTCCAATTTATATATGCATGCACAATTTCTAAACATTTTGTTCCAAGTAAAAAAGTTGAAGGTTGATGTTACATTACAAATAATCATGAAGCATATATGTCAAGAGGAATGACAATGTTAGAATTCTGTAAAAATTGATGTATTTTTTTGTGACAATTTCTTCTAACTTTGCTTATACTGCATTACAAAGCGGATCCTAACCCTACAATTTAATCGACAAACTGTTACGCATGAAAATTTTATTCACATGACAGCTTTTGATACAGTGATTTCCATACCTCAATTGGCACATCATCAGCAACATGTCCTTCTAATGTCAACTGCTTTCGTAGAGATGCCGCAGCAGTCTGGAGCACATGTTTTACCACCTCTCTTGGTCGGAACTTTGCAGCCTCCAACTTCATAACCCCTGCAATAAACAGGGAACGTATCAAGAAAAAATCAGCATGTAAAATTGATACCATTGCAACAATTTTCTTCACCAAAGGCTGAATAAATGTTAATTTAAATAGAATGCTAAAAGTTTACAGCTCAACCATCTTGTTTATCAACATCAAGTTTTGAAAGGTTTTATAAATGGATAACAAATAAAAAGTTTACTTCATTTTCAAAAGAACTTTAATTGTTACTTTCTCCTTCTCATTTATCAATTTTATTTCAGTGAAACTATAAGAACTGATAACTAGAGCTGAAGCTGGTTTGGAAAGCTGACGTCGAAAATGATATTCTGGGGCTTTTGACTTCAACAAAAAAATATTTCAATTCACATCTGCACCGAGTTATTATAGACTACAAAAACTTTTTGGGGCGTTTACATACATACTGCACAATTCTTATATATTTACATATCTAACGCCTAAATTGTCATACATACTACTCAAATCTTTGATATCACATAAAAAAGCTGCTATCATTAACTTTGAGAAGTGAAATACACCTTTACATGTATAAAATTTTAATACCAAAGTGTTACAAATGCAAACATTAAACTTTAGGTGTTAAACATGTAAATACATATTAATTGGGTGTTATGTAAGTAAATTTTCAAAAAAAAAAAATTATTTCAAGTAGAAGAAGAAGTTCAAGTCATCTATCAACATGGAATTGTTATCCTTGAATCATTGGCAAGGTTGCAAGAGAACGACTCCCCGCATAAACTAGAGCAGCATCATCTCAAACAAGCAGAAAATTTGACAAAAAAATTTCCACTAGGCAAGCAACTTGATCAAAAGAAAGTACATTTTTAAAACTGCATAAAACATGTTATGATTTATGCAGGAATGAACTGATACCGACCTGACTCAACCTTCGAAAGGTCTAGAATATCATTAATTAACTGAAGAACCAAATCTCCAGATGAGATCATGACATCCAGCAACTGGTGCTGTTCTTTGTCCAATTTTGTGTTTGCAAGTATCTCAGCCATGCTAACAACCCCAGTAAGTGGAGACCTAATCTCGTGTGACATTGTGGCAAGCATTTGTTTTGCTCTCATGGTTTCCTCTGTAATATTGAAACAACGTGATAAAGGTACAGCTCTACTAGTGGAATTAGAACATAATTAACTTAGCATTTAATTAACTAAGGAAAAGTAAACCTGTAATATGTATGGTTTTATTGAGTTCTTTTTCTTTAGCCTTCTGGACGGCTATCTCTTCCCGTAGTTTTGCCATTTTCTCCCTTTTAATCACCTGTTTTCATACAATCAAATTGGTCAAGTCATATTCTAGACTTAAAAACAAAAGGGAAAAAAAACCAAAATTTAAAATAATGCTAAAGAACAATTTTTTTTGCCAAGATAAACAAAACTTTGGAGTTCTTGAAGGATCACTTTAAAAAAATATAAAGCATCGAGGTTTAGTTTTGAAAACAGTAGTCGTTATTAAAAAACATTTATTTCATTTCATCTATTCATCATGAAATAAATCAATACAAAATTCATCTAGACCTTTAGACTAGCCCTTGATAAATCTAAACCCACTTTAAAATTACTTATCACCATGCATAAAATAAAATAAAAAGTCGTTTAAACAAAAATATAGATTTGTCCAATTCAACACTCAGTGCTATATTTACTTGTCAATATGATCTGCAAGAAATTGTGTTGTAATACACCAAGTTTTGAAAAATAAAATCCCTAAAATTTATCATATATTCTCATTCTATGTCTTCCAATGACAAGATGTTGCTCTTCTATCTCTAAAAATTAATATGCTTAGCTCTTCCTATCTCATTTTCCAATAATTTTTATCAGATTCTGAGAATTTATCAATTTTCTAGACAATGTCAATCTTCAGCTTAATATCTTCTATATTATTTTCGATCTTTATCTGGTTCAGAAACTAGCAACACTGAATTTCGGAATTTGATACTGTTGTTATCTTATTAATAACAATCCTTTAGAAAATTCAATGTCAATTTCCACTTTCTCTCTAATGTCTTAACGTTCAATATTAAACATAATTTTGCAGTGATGAGCAAAAGTACAAAAAGGATGAGAAAAGGGAACCATCAGGCTTAGTGAACAAAATCTGAATGAGCTAAACAGCTTCAAAAAAATTTGCATATTACGAGAAACAACATAAATGGAGAAATGAGAAACTAAGCTAAAATTTTGCCAAGTTATAAAGCAATAAAGTTCAGAACTTCTTGTGCTGTCATATTCTAGTAGTAAATGTAACTTTTGCCAACATGCTACCTCCAGTACTAATACCTTTAGATAATACAGATTCAGAAATTGTGGCATTAATGATTGATCTGTTAATGTAGCATGTTAATCTATTTAGAAGCACATTTTTGTAATCTGTTAATTCGAAGCAGCAGTTAATTGAAGCTAATAAGGATGATGAAAATAGTAAAATACAATGCATACAACAGATTTAAAATATGGGGCATTTACATACGTAGCACACAATTCTTATGCATTTACATAACGCACACCTATACTTTCATATTTACTAATATAGCACCCAAACCATTAATATCATAATAAAAATAGCACTATTATCACTTTTAAAAGTGAAATACACATTTTCATGCATAGGCTTAAAGCACCAAATTGCTATGCATGTAAATATAAAACTTAAGGTGTGAGATATGTAAATACATAAGAACTGTTTGCTAGGTATGCAAATCTCCCTTAAAATATTTATCATCTCCAGTTGCAAGAAATATAAGGAGCCTTTATAAACTTTAATTCATTGCTCAGTTTAGTTAAATATTGCTTGTTAAAAGTTATGGTTAACAGTCCATTTTAGCAGCCCCTTGGCATGCTAGCTTTAATGCAACCTATTTCTACATTATCCTTCACGGAATTCTTTTCAATTTAGATTTATTTGGGGTGCCTGCAGCTTTTCTGTAAACTTTGCTGAAAAGTTGTGATGGAGAATATAGCTTCTCATAAAGCTATGATGGGAGTTATAAATTTATATTTTTTTAAAAAAAATGTGACAATTTTCTAGTAGTGACCAAACTTTTGCAGGTCACATTGAAAAAAGTAATTTCACGCCGCAGAAATTTCTAAAAAACAGCAAAAAAATAATTCTCCAAACAAAATTCTGAAAGTGGCCTGAACCCCAAAGCAAATATAAAGCTTTCCCAAACAAATATACAAGTATTTCCAAATATGGCTTCTGTCTTGATATGCTTTAAAAGGAAATGATTTTGCATTGTTAAAATAAAAACACTAGGATAGCTTAAACAACATCAAAGATCATAATTTAAGAATCCTTCAGCTGCATGTCATTAATACTGTAAGTCCTAATGAAAAATCTGTTTCATAAACTGTTTTGTTTCATTCACAGAGGGGGACGCATGAACAAAAGAATAAATATAGCCAATAAATAAATATGGCTAAAAATTATTATTTCAATCTTTGTTCTGAGCAAGCCAAGGAACTAATTGGCTTATAATAATGCAGTAAAAACAGAAAAGATATCAGTAACCATGTTTCTTTCTGCAATACTAAATCATCTATAAATTAGCTTGACAAGCCATTATATAATTCTGCTTAGCAGTAAGTTTAATTTCCAATAAAAAGTAAAAAAGAAACCTGGAAGGACTGCTACCTGGTCTGTTACATCCATTCCCATATAATTGACACCAATTGTCTCTCCTGCCTTGCTAAATACCGGTTCAACATATATTAAGAATGTTTTTTTCCCAAACAATTCAGTCTCAAAGGTTATTTCCCGCTTAGCAGGCAACCCTCGTTCCATGACTTCTCTTTTGAACTCCTGAGATTCTTTGACGCCCAATCCAGTAAATATCTCCGTATCAGTTTTACCTATAATGTCCTGAAAATATCAGTTACATTCCAATCAAATACTAGTGGAAGAAATAAAAATAGTATATTAAATGGAGAAAAACCGCAACAAAGAGGATGGAAGTCAACATACATTCCTACTTTCCATTGCTTAGTAAAATAATCAAGAACAAAATTACTGAAAAATATTTATGCCGTGAAAACTTGAGTAATGAGCAGTGATCAAATGGTTACCTCCTCTCCCAACCTGGGGAAATGGTTATAGATGAAACGATAACGTAATTCTTTATCCTGGAGCAGAAAAGAAAAACTATGAGTAAACCCCCCGAGAAAGGCATTGTTGATTGAAATACACTTTCTCTGGAAAAAAAAAAAAGAGAATGAAATATATGGATCATTTAGGCTAAGAAAGATATATCGAATCTATTGATATTAACATTTTACTAAAAATTCATGAAGAGAGTATCATGAACAATCTGAATAAAGCAAAATAAAAAGGATATATGTAATAATATTGAACATACACAAGGTAGAATAAATCCTGAAAATTTTCACTAACTTAGAGTTATGGAATAACTGGATTATTAAGTTTGACTGAGAAAGAAAATATATATGAGCTTTAAATTTCTCAAGAGAATAATTAAGCAAGGCCTGTAGATAAGGTAAATAAATATATATTTTCTTTTAAACTATCCAGAAATAGACTTAAATCACCTGATGGCCAATGACAACAGGTGCAGTTTGTAGAATAAAGTGCAGGTAGTTATCAGCTCTTTTTAAAATCTGAGACAATTCATCTACAGGTGATGATTGCGCCTGAAGATTATTGAGGTCATCCTGCAATTTCTGCATGAGCATCTGCTCCCTCTGGATGCTTTCCTCCAGCAACTTTTCCAGCTGAATGGCACGTTGCTTCCAGTAACTTACTGTGTTGTACTCTGCATCGATGGTAATGATTTTGTTGATGGTTTGGCCATCGTTTATCCTTCTAGGGGCAGCTCCCCATATGTCATAAACTTCCTCAAGTATAGAAATAGGACGTTTATTGCCTGCATGTCTTTCATGCTCAAAACGGTGAGCTTCTATGATCTCTAACTTCTTCAGCTCACTTTCCTTCCTCTGAATGCTCAGAATGCTGAGTTCTTCATTCAGAAGGCGTGCAGCATTTGCTTGTTTATACTCCCAACTTTTAACTAGGTAAGCTAACTGAGAGGAGCCCTTCTCGCTATAGCTTGTTAGCTCTAGAAGCCGCTTGAAATCCGCAACAGAAGGATCGTCTACTATTGTAACATCTTCAAGCATATCTCGGTCTGCCTTGGTTTCTAAGTTGAACTGCTTTTCAGCTGCGTTCATGAGATTATCAGGCCACATTGGAAGGACTTCATTGTCTACTTCTTCAAGATGTCCATTTTCCATGATGTTAAACAACAGAAAAAACCACAATCTCAAACTGATCTCAGCCTTTAAGAACACAAGTTGGACTAATTATGGCGTCATTATTTTATCCCAGAAGTATCGCCAACAATTTCTAATCGTTTTAAACGGGAGATAGAATCAAGTTGCCATATCTTCAATTCTTCCTTCAAAAACACCACAAGGGATTTGGTTCTTTGCTGGCACTTCGTGAAGCCCACATCCAAAAATTCATATAAAAAACGAGAACAAAATAATCTGCAATTTAAGTTACAAAGTAGATAATACAATGTACAGGAGAGAAGAATCATTTACAACTTATAAAAGACAATAGATAGTTGTGAAAACCTACTCAAACTTGAGATAGATTGAAACTGTCCCTCATATCACTACAACAACAACAGCAGGGCAACCAAGGAGAGTAATGCACAGCAATTTTAGAGCCGTTCATTCAAAATTTATGCGTTGGTTCAATCTATAAATCAGGCAAGCTTACAATTGAAAAATGACAATGCCACCCTTTGAGATTATTCTTATTAATTCTACAGCAGAGTCGAATTGAAGTTGGTGGGCCTTCTGTCAAATCATTCGAATAGATCAAAAGCTACAGTACAGCCTACAAAAGCCACCAAAATTTCTTTGAAGCTACAGACGATGAGAATATGCACATAATTCCTGATCAAAAGGGTGCTATTGAAGCGCAAATCCACATGTGCCAGCTGCCATTCAAAAATTGTCTGCCACTAAGGTCTAAGAACCCGATAGTACAATGCGCTCATACGTAAATGCACATATTAGGCTCATAAAAAGGCTCAAGAAAAGAAGACATTAAGGTTAAAAAGTGGTTAAAGTAAAAGAATTGTAAGTAATTGATTCCCAGAGTTATAAGCTCCTTATCCTCTTTATCAAATCAACAGAAGAAGGACGAACATGACAAGAGATCTCCACTTTTAAATCAGAATTCGAAGCTCTGGAATCAGATCAATGTTAAATATATAGGTACCTGAGAAACTTTTCACTTTGGAGAAGACTGGATCCACATTAGCCGACAATAGAAGATTCTCCTAGATAATCCACAGAAATCTCCGCTTTCTGCGTCTGCGGGGACTCTGAAGCTTTGCAGAGTGGAGATGAGAGGGAGAAGGGAGAGATCTCAAAGCCGATAGAATAAGGAAAGCAACCATGTGGGCGAAAATAGATTTTACAATCAGAGGGAGAAGAAATAAAATAAGAAAGAGCGGGACCTAAAAAAATGGCCGATGAAGAGCAAGGCCATGTGCGGATGGAAAATGCGTAGGGATTTTTAATGCGAATCCCTTTTGTCATCGGTCCTTTTTTAAGCTCTCGCTCTGTAAGAAACGACGACGCAGTGCGTTAAAGAATCCATAAACCCCTCGGCCATCGTCGCCAACCTCGCGCCCTGTTGGCTTTGGAGACGTGGCCGCCTCCTGCAACTCAGTTTTTGGTTTTATTATTATTCTCATCATCATCCTCATCATTAACATTATCATTATTATTACTACTCGGCCATTATTTAGATCTCCACTTCTTACTCTCACCGTTTTCTTCTTCCTCTATTACTTGAAAAATTATTTCATATTGTATCAAATCTTCACTATAGATCACTGCAGAGATGTATTTCAGTAACCCCACTTTCAACTTTTTTTAAAAAAAAAAAAGATTTGATTGAGACAATCGACGTTGGAGATTGGACACCGCATGCATCTCTGCATTCACATTTACTTATATAGCCGACTTGTGAATTTAGATTTCATAAAGCGTGATTCGATCTTGTTAGAATTTAGATTTCATACATTCACATTCACTTATATAGCCGACTCGATCCCATGCTTAATATAGTCTTATGATCCTTTTTTATTAAGTTGTATCAATTTTGTCCATCTCTCTCCCAATTTCTTGCAACTACTACTTCAACACCGAGCAAGCCATAAAATCATCACCATAATAGCTTGTGAGAGCTAGGTTGTGAAATGTAACAGTCTAAATGTAACCTTGCAACATTATCAGCCTTGTCCCATTGGATTTTTGTGATTTGTGTAAATAGAATTTGCTGGTAGAACATTTGCTTGGTATGGCAATGTTTTGGTGCAATAATGATTGGTACCATGCTTCCATGCATTATTGCTTGAATGACTTTTTTTCTTAGAGTAATGAGTTGCCTCATTCTTTTTAGCAGTTGCATGAAGAAGAGAATTATTTCTCTTTAAAAGATGAAGAGGATGATGGATTTTCACCCAAGTATGCTCAAATTAACCTCTACTTAAGTAAATAAAATAAATAAAAATCTAGAAGTTCATAACTAGATAAATCTTTTATTTTGAAAATTCTTAGATAACTTAAGGGTTTTCCAGTCTTCAAAACTTTTACAGCACAATCAAAATATGTAGCAACACAAACCTTATAGATTTACGATCGTTGATCTTCTCTGTGAATTACCCAGAATCAGTTGAAGGGATCAATTTCATATGGCCTTTGCAGGCTCGATATACCATGTTCTTTAGCCCAGGCCTGCTTTCATTTGATCAGCCAATAATCCGACCAATCGAAATGATGCTTAATGACTCGATCTTTCAACTGTGATGATGTCGTCCTTTGATATCTTCTTTGTGTAATCCATTGATTTTCCTCGAGATTCGCATAGTTAATATTTTGATGTACATATTTAGTTCTCTTTTTCTCTTACTTCTTTGAAATTAAGTGACAATTGCAATAATAATAAAAAAATTATTTATTCATTACGTAATAAGTACTTCCAATAATTATAATCCATGGATTTATGTGCCACTAATCCCTATAAATAGAATGTGATCAGCTTTTTTCATTTTCATTTCCAAAGTTCTTACCTTTCAACTATTTTCAGCAAAGAATGAAGATGTTGAACACTAAGAAACTAGTAAATGTGGAGGCATTGTTGACGACATGCGGACTCCGAACTTCTAAGATTCGCCCTTTAGTGAGCAAGAAAAAGAAAAAAATCGGAGAGTTCCCGACTAGTCGCGGAGAGGGTCGGCCGATAAAAAAGATGAAGGTGGACCAATTGCTACTAAAAGGCCGAATAAAATGAATAGGCCAGAAGTGGCTAAATCAAGAAAACAGGCCTTGATGAAGAAGCAAAGAACAAAGGAAATAGTGGAGCCTTTTGAATCACAGCCCCTTCTAGAGGTGGGGAGTAGGACAAGTGTGTGCATCAACGATGCATCCATCCTGGTTTTGGAACCTCTTGAAAGTGATTGACTCAACTCCCACCTTGGAACAGAAGTTTGCCAAGTTGTCCATGCAAGATTTGACTCCAGAAGGTGTCATGCCTCAGCCTTTGGTCAGTGAGGCTCTCTAGGATTTTGTTCCACCTCTTGTCAGGGAGAGACTTCATACGTCAGAGATGAAGAAACTAATCTTTATTTTGAATTTTCTTCCTTATCTGGCTTTCTAGTCTATTGTCATGGTGCATGTTCTAATATTGTATATGAGATTGTGAAAATCGACCCCCTATACATAGGGGTAGAGCAACCTCTTGTACCGGAGACACCCGTTGGACCTTCTATCCCTGCCCTAGTCATAGTGGCATCTAACCATCCACTGCCTCCTGTTGACCCTAAGGAGGAAACAAATATTCTACAGGGCTCATACAAGTCATTGATCTGACGCATGGACAAGACCATGGACCCCTTTGCTCGGACTGTGGGCCTTTAGAGATAGATTGTCATATCAAATAAAAAAGAGGAGTTGACAGTCCTCTATGATGATATGGATACCCTCTAAGCTAAAGTGGTGAGTCTTCAGAGCGAACTGCCAGAATTATGGGTAGCTAGCTTGATCGCTTCCATCCAGGTGGAAGAAGAGGGAGTAGAGAAATAAAGTTTTGTGGGTGTGTATTGTATGCGAGTTTGATGAGTCGGGTTTAAGTATTACCCGAAGCGACTGACGACCCAGCTATAAAGTACATTTTATCGTAATTTACAATTTATTTCCTACCAAATTTTAAAAGAAACATAGTCGTTGTGTGTCCATGATTTTTGCACCGATTTGATGGGTACTTTTAAAGTTTGATGTTTGAATTCGAGGCATTTTGAATTCCCTAGGTACCCTATATATAGGGTTAAATAAAAAGTTATTGAATAATTTTACTTTTCACTTTTATTTCCTTCGACCTAGAATTATTGGATGATACTTTTGTTTACGACACAAAAGTCATTCTCTAATAGGTGGAGGCAGAGGTTTATCACACTTTCTTATGTAATTTAGTTTAGTACATGAATGTTTCATGTTATTTAATGTTTGTTTCTACATTAGAAACTTTAAATCGCCTCATTTTTTGTTTATTACCATTTTTATTTAACCTTAACACTCACAAAAACCCTAACACCATTATACAAAAGGAATCTTAAAGAGAACTATCCTTTGACCACTTCACCATCTTTAAACCCTAGTCAGGGTTTCATGTCCTCACAAGCATCTATTTAAAATCACCGAATAAACTTTAAACTCTTCTAAATTTACTTATCAAACACTGAATCTCTCCTTAAATTACAAAACTCAACCCATGGCTTTCTAAAAAATCCTATTCCTAGAAATATCAACTAGGGTTTTATAAGATATTTGTTAGCCTATAAACCATACCACATACTTTCTCCACTTCTCCTCTAATCTATAATGTTCCATCCATTCCTAATTAAATATTAAAATCCTTGATTGAACCTTATTAGCCTTCTACCATTTATGTATTATTAAGAAACACTAAGTTAAAATAAGTCATATTGCAACTTAAGGGAGTCCGCATTAATGTTTCCTAAGGATAGATTTAACTAAGGTGTTAGGTCAAATTATGGTGTGATTAGGCTAATCCTAATAAAAAAGCATGAAGATAATGTTCACTTATGTCGGAGCATCACACTTTAGGGAAAGTTAACAAGGTTGGCTAAAAGCTACCATAGATGTTTTAGAGTAGACTTAGATTTAAGATAACACAAGGGCATTAAGAGATGAAAAAATTAATTGCACTTTTGCATAAAATACGTACCTATGAAATCTTACTCGTCATAATATTTAGGGTTAGTCAACAAATAGCTCACTAGTATAAAAGTTATGCAGAGAGTAAAATTTCAAGTTTAGCGAGCCAACTTCAATGAACAACATTTATACTTCTCTATTGAAGTTTTATATGCAAGCATCATCTATCTTGATATGATTAATTTATACTAATCTCTCTAAGAACTCTTTAAAAAGTTAGAGTTCTTGTTTTAGAAAGGCAGTCTAGAAAAGAAGATATTTATTTGACTATATTGAGCCAATGAAGAGAATTGTCAAAATTTTGGCTCAATAACTTTGATGTTTAGTGCAATAAAGGTTGGTCGGATCTAAAAATTTATGCAACAACAACAACAACAACAACAACAAACCTTTATCCCACTAAGTGGGGTCAGCTACATGAATCCTTTTTCTCCATTGCATCCTATTGAGTGCCATATTTTCATTTAATTCTAATAAATTAAGATCATTTTTAAACATTATGCTCATGTCATTCTAAGTCTACCTCTATATTTCTTAACACAAGTTGAATCTAAAACTTCTATTCCTAATAAGATCATCAGATGGTTGACATTTAATGTGACCAAACCATCTAAGAGGACTCTCTCTAATTTTGTTTGACACTGGAGTTGCACCAACCATATCACAGATATATTCATTTGGCATTTTGTCTCTATGTGTAGAGCCTCTCATCCACCTATGCATTCTCATCTTGACAACACTTAATTTAGTTTTATGCTTCTCTTCTAAAGGCAAACATTCAACGCCATAGAGCGTACCAGGTCTCACCACCATCTTATTTAATTTTCCTTTCAGTCTAAGCAGTACGTTTCTGACATCGATTGACCTAAAGCATTCCTCCACTTCAACCAACCAACTTGAATCTAATAATAGCATTGCAATCTATATCATTATCACTTTAAACAATAGACTCGAAAAGTGTTCACACCTTTTAAAAAGTTTATGCACAAAATATAAATACTTAGGATATTTTTATTGATTAAATTGAGAAGAGAAAATTTTGGTAACCATTTTGAAGTGTGTGCAGTTGATTTGAATCATGATTTGAGCTTTCTTTTTTAGGATCTAGTGATTTACTTTTTTAGGATGCTTTGTAAGGAGATTCTATAATATAAGTCCCTTTAATATTTTGAGAGTCATGATGTTACCACAATATTGCGCCAAGGAGAAGTGTTCTTGAAATTTAACTCGATAATTTTGATATTTGGTGCAGTGAAAATTGATTTATTAAGAGACGTTAAACTCTTATGAAATTCCATATTTATTAGAGATGGAGAAAATTAACAACTAAAAGAATATGTTGTATGCTGATAAGATTATAGTGATATCAAATATTTTAGATAAATATTATTTATATTTTTCACGATTTTTAGCTTTGAATGATAAAAAGGCTTCATTCGCCCACTATATGAAAAACAGGAGAATAGATTCTAATTTAAAAATATATTTTTCTCCTTATGTTAGGCATTAATAATATAGAAATTTCCTAACTTTGTCAGAAAACATATAGGATACATAACATATATTTATTAAAGCAACAAATGATGGATATTCTTTTTTTAATGTGTACTAAATATCAAATATTATAAATTGGTTTATATCTTTGAAAAATTAGAAGCCTAATTTAATTTTTTATTTATATAAATAAAAGAGAGTGATAACATAACATATGGATCTAATATAAAAACTGATATTGATAACTTAGACAGATATGAATTGCTCGAGACCTTCTATGGCTCATATTTTGATTGAAAGGGACGTTACCCTTCCCTTTTATGATTTTATTTGGATTGGTGACTCAAATTCGGGATATTGGCAAGCAGTGGAAATGGAATATGTGCCACCTTATTGTACTAATTGTCAGATGTTCAAACATTGTTTAACTGATTGCTTTGTTGTTAATCCCAATCTTAAGAATGTTATTCATAAGAGAAAGGGTGCTAGTTCTAATAAACCAAACAAGCAAGGTACTACACTTATATATAATGGTTTGGAAATACTCAACGAGAATCCTTTACATTTGAATTTGAATGAGAACTCCTATGCCAATCAAAAAAGCAATTAAAGGAATATTAATAATGATGTGTTGTATGGTGATCTTATTTCCAATACACATAATAATAATATAAGAGAGGTGACTACCACACACTGTGGTGAAAAAACTAATGTGGTTTGTAATGAAGAGATGATGAATAACATGATTAATTATGACAATCAAAATATTAATGTGGAACCGTTGAATAACAGTGTTGGGATTAACATTACAGACCCAATTGTGTCCAATTCAGTTTTAGTTTCTAGCAAAGATCCCATTGTAGATGATTTGTTGATTACTGGAACTGAGTTAGAAGAAGAGTGGATGGTCCAAAAGGCTGCTAAGAGAAGGAAAAATAAAGGTACTACAAAGCTTACTTATATTGCTGGCGAGAAACGATTGTTGCAATTAAATGAGCTCGAGGAAATAAAAAATAAATCTTATGAGAATGCAAATTATAAAGCAAAGATGTAAGTTTGACATGATCGAAAGATTCTAAGAAAAAAATTTGAGCTTATATAAGAGGTTTTACTATACAATACTCGATTGAAATTATTTCCCAAAAAACTTAAGTCCAGGTGGTCTGAGCCATTTATTGTGATAAAAGTCTAGCAATATGGTCTTGTCGATATTAAAGATCCAAAAATTGAAAGGATAATTAAAGTAAATGTAAATCGATTGAAACCTTACACTTGTGCAAACAAGTCTTTACATGAAGAAATTCTGATGTTGGGTCTACCAGAGTAAGACATTGGATACTTCGGGCTGACGACGTTAAACCAAGCGCTTTGTGAGAGACAACTCATTGTTATCTGTATGGATTGATTTTTGGTTGACTGTTGTTGTTATGATGGACCATCTAATGTTGTATTAAGACCTACATGATGTAAGGATGCACAAAACACTTATTTAATGATCAAGTTGAGGTTCGGACAAAAAAATTGGATGCAAGGCAAAACAGTGCTTATTTGGGCACAGACTCCTAGGCGCCAACACCCGGCGCCTAAGCGACAGTCTACAGTAGGCTTGATGTCTAAGCGCCAGAAACTAGCTCCAAAGTGCCACAATTGGAAATTGTGGGAAAACTGCCCCCTTGGCTGTTTGAACCCATTTCTTTCCTTTATAATCACCTTAATCACGATTGACCCTTCGTATCAAGGGCCAGAGACAAAATTTTCAGAGAAGAAAAGGTTTGATAACTTCGATTCTCTTGTTTCAATGGAGAATAAGAACATTTTTGGAGTTGATGGGAGGAAATTTGTGCACAATGACGCACATACGTACTTCAACGGGTTCCTTGCGCTTAGCCTTGAAAGAATTACAGATAATATTATGAAATTTGAAGAGGAGATAATGAATATGCATACCAAGTAGAGCAACATCTATTATCAATTCGAGCATTTGGATTGGTAGTTCAAACTCCATTTCAATCACTTGACATGTTTCCAGGGGGCGCAAGTGAGGATTTATCAGGATAATAATTGGATTAGAGAGAAAGCTACTGAAGAATTTCATTATGCTCTATTTTATAACTTGTTCATGCACCATCCGAGGAATGAACAAGTAGATGATAATAGTCTCAACAATTATTACTAGTTGAGAGTTTAAGAGAGGAATTTGATGTTTACATATGTTTGTAAATAGGTGCTAACCTTTAAATTATGTGTGTCTTTGATTCTGCATGATTTGGTACCTATGTTAGTAGTTGCTTAATTTTTGTTGTTGGATTGATAGTATATGTGCTTGTATTGAACCATTAGTTGTGTTAATGAATCTATATTAAATCAGTGAGTAAATCTATGTTGTTAGTATGCATTAATCATTTTGGATTATTAGAATTTTGGGAGTTTAATACTTGTGTAAATGGATGATTAGAAGATGATTAATTATTTATATGAAGTTAAATCAAATTAATTATGGTTCGAAAGTTTTAGGTTTGCTGTGCTTACATTTTAAAAATGAAGAAAATTAAAATTTGCTAATTATTGGTCTGGCGCCTAAGTGCTATACATACACACAACATGGCGTAAGTGTCAAAGTCAGCGCCTAGGCGCCGAACCGGCTAAACTGGCCGAACAACCCTCTAAATCATGATTTGGATTGGACCAAAGACATTTTTACGCTTGAGCCATCATCTTCTTCACCCCATTTGCACGATTTGACTCTTAGGGCTTCTCCTAGCTCGCGAATCTTAGTATTTTTGGACTAAAAAACTCCTAATTTCATCTTCTCTATGTAAGATCTACATTTTGACATAGAAATCTTCTCATTTCACCATGGATTTCTTCCACATTGAGTGGACGATGAAAATTGAAAAAAAATGGAGAATATAATGAGAAATCCATGGTTGAATGCTTCCTTTAGAAAATACTAGTAGGAGTCCTTAAAACTTAATTTTGTATTTTTTTGGAATTTTTCTTGAATTTCTAGATTTTTTCTATGGCTCCTAAAACAAAGAGAGGAAAGGGGAAAGAAATTTTGGACAATACAAAATTTGTAAATCACAAAGCGCAAGATTGATATAATGAATTTCTATTATTGAGACAGTTTGTTGTGGAGCAAAGTTTTTCTAGTTTCGGTGGAACTGTAGAAAATTTGATTATTGCTCGATGCTGGGAAGGTTCCTATTACTTCACTGTTGTAGCAGTTATTTTAGTGGTGCAAGAGTATTATGCTAATCTGCTTGAAGCACCGGAGGAGGAAGTATTTGTTTGTGGGAGAGGAGTTGAGTTCACTCCTAAGTGGACCAACGTTTTATATGATTTGCCTCCTGCTTAAGATTACTTCCATTCTGACTTTGAGCCTTCTGAGTTAGAGGTGGATGAGATCGTTGCATTCCTTACAGATGGGTGTGGAGCATGAGAAATCAAGAACGAGCATAAGGTAAATTTTTTCTCTTTTATGCTTAATGCCCCATCTAAGGCTTGACATTACTTTAGCTTTGCTTAACTTCTTCCTACAAACCATTTGAGTGAAGTAACTCAGGAGAGAGCCATTTAAACTATTGTATTCAGAAGATAAAACCCTTTGACATTGGTTCTCTCATATACAAGGCCATTTACACATCAGCCATAGCTAGCATTTCTGCAAGTTTGAGCTACCATTCCCTTATCTTTACTATATGCAGGCATTCTGGGGTTAAAGTAAATACATCAACTAAAGCTTATAAGAAGGGATAATGTGGACACATATGAACGATCTCGAGCTAGAGCTTATGATATTCCCTCTACTTCAACTTCAAGACCTTCTACCTTTGGTACTTCTACTCAGTCACCTTTTTTGTTTGGACACTATGATGGAGCAATTGTAGATACAACAAAGTGATATACTATTTGTAACGTGTCAGCTTCAAGAGAATGAAGATCACTAGAATCACTTCGAGCAATATATGAGAAGAAAGAGTGGTTATGAAGTTGGCTTGAACACTGCCTTAGTGAGCTTTTCAAAAGGTGATCACAGTGTTGAGTTTCATGAGTATCCTCATTATCCTTTATTTGAGCACTAAAATTCTATGGATGAGGGTTTATGACCAGCATGATGAGGATGATGATGACTAGAAGGAGTAGTGATTTCGATGTATGTATTTACTTTTCCCTTGTTATTGATGTTCTTTAGTATGTGGATTGTACTGGACATTGTGATAGTTATAGTTGTTGTGCCTTTTGGACCTTTTAATTTTCATTGCACTATTATGTTCCTTTTATATACTACTTGTGTGTGATAGTAGATATTTACTTTATACTTTTCATGCTAAACTTGTTTAATTCAATTTTACTTACTACTACACACCTGTTTTTACTTTTTGCACCTGTATTATTTTCATGCTTAGAGCCAGATATTAGACAATTAATTTGTAAATTTTTCTCTCTTCGTACTTGTTTTGTACTATAATGTTATAAACTATTTAAAAATTAAAGTTTGGGGGAGGGAAAAAAAAATTTTTAATTAAACTTTATTTTTCCTCAAATATATTTAAAAATTATTTTAATATAACAAGTGACATATTGTGTTATTTTTAGAAAACTATATTTTTTATTTTGTGAATGATATAGTAAACTTAAGTGAAAATTTCTTAGTAATAAAGTGTAAGTCTAGAGTTAAGATATTTAGTATGAAAATTTAGAAATAAGATTGTATTATCCATAGTAAAAAAAAAAATTGTACTTTTGAAACACTAAAGATCTTATATTTTGAGTTATCTTATATTTTGAATGTTATGGCGATGAATTTTATTTTGTTTGATTCTTTAATTTTTTTTGTTTTGGTTTCAGTTCTGTGACTATCCTAAATGTTTTAGTTTTGACATGCAAGGTGACATTGTTGTTTAACATGGAAGTTCATGAGTAGGACACAATTGATAAAAGTAAATTGCAATGCAATAACTTTAAAAAAAACATACCTATTGATTCTTCTCGTTCTGCCACCTGAAAGTTCAGTATTTGCAAGGCATATACATATATAATTTTGCAGGAATTAAAACATGCTTGTAGAAAAAGTAGGAAGTACAAGTTTAAGGTGAGTCTACCAGATCCTATGTCATATCTTAGTGGGTCATATTTATTTAAGTGTATAGATGGTTTCTTAAGCAAGGCATAATGAGTTTAATCATACTTTAAGATATTCAAAAGAGTATGAGAAAGGTCCAGGGACTAGGTCCCAGGTATCTCACAATCCCTTGAAAAGTCCCGAGTTTTTTCAAACTAATTATGTTGCTTAATAACTCATCCCTATCATACCCTTATGCTCAATGAACTGATTTTTAGCCAACCCTAAGGATGGGGTAATTGTCACTTGATGTTTTATTTATAAATTATATAGTTAAAGGCTATTAGGGGCAATTTGGTCTAATTAAGAAACTTAACACTTTGATTTTAAAGATGGGATTGTAGTGTTTTAAAAGGTTTTAAATTAGTAATAGATTATTTTCTAGATCTCATTAAACAAAATTTTCATTAAGCTTAGTTCACTATCAAGTCCTTAAAAAAAATAATGGGTAGATTAATAATTTAAGAAAAAAGATTTACATGTTTATACCTTTAATCCTTATCATGAATTATAAATCATTTAAATACCATTAATTGGGGCTTAAAATAAGTGAGTTATGATCTTCCAAAAATCAAAACCCTCACCTCAATATCTTTTTTTTATTTAAATGTTCTTTCAAATTTCATCAATTTTAAGAAAATTACAAATGTATCCTTTACTAGACCAAAGTGAGGTTGGTTACTACCATACATCCTTTTCATATTCCAATCTTCAAAACATATCAATTAAGCTTATTTATTGGCCATTTAGCACTTTGGATAAGTCTAAATATAATTAAGCTTTAAATTTCAAAATTACCCTTTTGCCCCTAAGACCTTAATACCTTATAATTCATTAAATTAGACTCAAATGACTTGAAAATTTTATGTTACCTCACTCATGGGTTAATTAGAACATCAGAGAAGAAAATGTGATTTTTTTTAATTTATTTAATTTTATAATTATTTTTAATGCAAAAATAGGGATTTTCAATGAAAATTTAATAACTCAACCAAAATAAAACTTCTATCCTTAAGAAAATTATTGGAAGTTTAACTAGGTCTGAGGACCACTTGGACCAATTTTCATGATTTTTAGAGATTCATTTAATTATTATGATTATTTGTTTGTTTTGAGCATTAATTAAATATACAATATTATTTAAGCAGAAAATTAAGTTTTATATTTTTATTAAATCTCTCTGAGTCTAGGGAACCCAAAGAAATAAATTTCATTATTTTGTGATTCATATTTTAATTATTGGAATTATCTTAGTGAAAAATTAAAGAAAAATCATTTTTAAGCCTTTAAAATTAATATTATGACTTAGAAAATTAGGAAAATTATTTTAATTGACTCCAAGTGATCAAGAAGCCAAATGTGACATTTTAGTATGTTTTTAAAAATTTTCAATTTTTATGATTTTTAATTAATTTTTAATTATTTAAATGCCCAAGAATAGGTCAAAAATAAAGTATTTATTTTAATTCCAATTTTATTTTTCTTAGGTTCCTCTAGTCATAAGGAGCTCCCAAAACTAATTTTGATAATTTTTAAAGTAGTATTTTAATTATTATAATTATTTTAATGCCAAAAATATAATTTCACTTGATTAATCCATTTGAATGATCAAATTAAATCCAATTGAATTGAAATTTTTATGGAGAGCTCCTCTAAAATTAAATTATAGTGGAGAATGATTTTTATGTCATTTACATTTACAATTTCTCCAAATTAATTTTATTTCATTTTTTAGGGTTTGTAACAATTAAGATTATGTTTAATGAGTTAAACCAAGCTTATATTCTTCCTAGGGTCTTTGAACACAGTGAACCTACCAAAAATTTTTTATTTTTTTATTTTTATGATAAGTATTTTAATTTTTTATAGATATTTTACCAAAACAAGGACCATTAAATTGAAAATTAGATATCATTGGTTAAAGATGCCCCCTGACCTTGTAAAAATCAGGGGAGATACCTAACAATAGATACATCAAAAGCCCTATTGTCCCTTGCCATGGTAAAATGTCTAGAAAAATGGAGAATTCAAATAAGAAAAAACTTTTTAATTAATTAAAAACAATACATGCATCAAACAAAAATGAAACTATTTCCATATTATTCTCCTCTATTCACTGAGCAAGAGGGTGTTTTTATTTTATTTTTGTGATTTTTTCTACACAAAGATATGGATTTTCTAAGTTCTGGCCATTTAAATAAATAAAAAAATCCTAATTTTTCTATTTATCCACCGCGATGTCACATCATCCTCAGCATCTCTGAAGCTCCACGCTGTGTCTTTTGGTTTAGCACTGCCATCTGAATCAGCCCACACTTTATGAACCAAAGCCCCATTCGACGTGATCTCAGTCATCCATGTGATACATGTGCGATCCAACGGTTGCAGGTCATCATGCCCAACTGGTTCAACCCAAGAGTCGTTCACCTTAAAACCCTAATATTTCGAGCGACACCTACCAAATCACTTTGGGTTTGATGCTATGGACTCGTCTAAGTGAGACGAACCTATTCATACGCTAACCTATCATGAAATCGATCTAATGCTCATGGAGAATTAAAATAAGCTCAGGACGAGGAAAAAATATTATACCTTGGTCCAAGAGGGGAATCCTCGATTGGATGCTTGGAGAAGCTTCATGGAGGTCCAAAGAGCTTGAAGATGACATCTCTAGTCGTGGTGAATTGTCTAAACCCAAGTTCGATCAAGACCGATTTTTTATGTTGATCAAAGTCCACCCTAGGCTAGCTGGTGATGGGGCTTTTGTAGGGAATCTTCTTCTCTCACTTAGGGGATGGTGTGGGTGTAATTAATTTAATTTTGGTGGAGTTTTGAGAGGTGTCTAATTTCAGGCTTGAATTAGGGTTGAGAAATTGGCTCTGATCAGTGGGGAAGAGGGCTGGAGAATGGTTGCATTGCACTAAAGAGGTCTTGGAGCAGCTTTAGGAAAAATTTAGTAGAGCCTCCCCAAGGAATTTCAAGCTCTCCTCTCTTGGTCGTGGAGGTTGAGTTTAAATTGAGGAGGCCATGGTGGCCCTCAGGAGCAATTGGTGGGTGGAAAAGCTTGCTTAGGTGGAGTGAAGAAGAGTGCAAGTGTCCAATTGGAATGAGGCAGCTTGGATGATTTAATTTTGAGTTTTAACCATATGGTCTCCCTTGACTATGGTGTTTTTTGGCAATCAAGGTGGGTAGTCGGTCGTGGTCATCTCATCATTTGATCAGGGGGATCAGAGCTTGGGTTTGGTGTTATCGATTGGGGTTGGCCATGTGTAAAGGTGTTGGATTAAAGTGGAATGGGGGAAGAGCCAATTTTGGTATATTTGGGTTAAGACATGGTTTGGGGCTGGGCTCACTCACCAAGGAAGGTTTGGGCGCTGAGGAGAATCAGGTGGTTCAGCTTAATTAGTTAGGAGGAGTCACCATCCAAGGGATTTTGGCTAAGCATGGGTTTAAGTGCGTCATTAAAAGGGTTAAAAATATTTTTTAAAGAGTCTTAAAAGTGACTTGTCCTCTTGCCATTAATAGCTTGGTGATGTGACAAGGCTCATATGGCTCAACTATGGCTTGGCTTTCTTGCAAGAGAAAGGATTTTGGAATTATGGGGTATTTTTGTGGAGTTTGTTGTGAGGCTTGATTTGGAATGATTTGATCATAGATTTAAAACTTAGGGTATGATTTTGATTGAATGGATGATGAGGGGAAATTGTCATGTGGGCTTTTAATTGAATTTGGGCTTTTGGAATTAAACATGGTGGACTTAAGATTTTAAAATTAGGGGTCAATTTGGGCTAACATTTGGATCAATTTAATGTTGAATTTGATTTAGGAGTGTATCATGAAGAGTTTGGAAGTGATTTCAAGTGATTTGAATTCAATTTGAAGGCCAATTTGGTGGATTTATTCATATGGTCAAAATTGAGGCTTTTTGATTTGGGTAAAATTGAGCTTGCAATTGGGTTAAATTGGGCTTG
>NEWO01000380.1:639719-651907 GCA_003013225.1 Phalaenopsis aphrodite
AGTATAACCCACAGTAGACTTAATTAAACTTCCTTAGTATCTACCTAAATTGATCCTAAATGAACTTATACCTTTGGTTCTACCTAAATTGAACCTAAATGACTCTATACCTTTGGTTATACCTAAATACCAATCAGTCAATCATACAATTCCTTCATGCAATCTCTCAACATTTCCAAACAATGAAACATACAATAAAATGGAATCGACCAAGAACAACAGCCTTAACTGCTCCTTAAAGTTTATGGCATACATAACATTATAAGGTGCATGCATAGCATTATAAGGTTCATGCATAACATTATAAGGTGCATTACCATTTCCATACAGAACCCCAAATTATGCCTTAATAGCTCAAGTTGGGCTAGAGCTCAACTATAAAATAAATAAAAAAGAAAGAAAAAACTCGGGTAGAGCCATTTTCAGTGAGCATTTCAGAATACTTTAATAAGACATACTAAAAAAATGGCACATGCTCTATCAAAAGCCTGGTCAATAATTATAGCAGGAAACCAGCATAGACGCCAATCATAACCTGTTTAGAATACTTTAATAAGAATACTTTAAAACCAGTTGGAAACCAACATAAACACCAATCAAAACCATCAAGAAACCAGCATTTCAGAATACTTTAATAAGACATACTCAATATATATGTTCAAACTCAATAACTTGATATATATATTCAAACTCAATAGCAGGAAACCAGCAGCATGAAACCAACAACAGGAAACTAATAATAGGAAACCAACATCAGAAAACGAACAGCAGGAAACCAACAACAGTAACTGCTCCATGAACTCACATAAACACAAATCATAACCACTACAAAGGAACGAAAATATTAAAGCTTGGATGTGATATTTTTTATCTCCCAAATGGTTTCCCCCAATTCCATCATCAAAAAAATAAATGACACAATGGTTGCTCTAAGTATTTAAGCCATCCTAAACTGAAAGACATAATATGTAATCAAACAAATGCTATGTTACAAAAATCTAACTACCAAGTATCAAACCACAGTAACAAAAAAAGCATTCCAAATCAGAAATTCATTCCTCTATTCTTCCAACACGAGCACATAAAAATAAAGCAAACATAAACATTCATCCCAGAATCATACACTAATACCATATAGTCAATTCATCCAAGAAGCTTCGTTTATATAAACAACACATAATTCTAATGCATTTACATATATGACACCTAAAAATTTATATTTTCGCACATAACACTCAACTGTGTAGCTAAGGAACGTCGATATGTACAAAACCAACAAGGTAATAACCCCACAGAGAAGTATAAGAGTGTAGCTAAAGAAATGGCAGCAGTGCACCCATAACCTCACCACAAATAATGGTAATCGTAAGAACATTACTGCAACATTCAATTTGGTTGGCAAAAATTTCAACAACTTTCAACAAGGTCTCAAATGGTTTCCCCCATTTCCATCACCCAAAAGAATAAATGACACAATGGTTGCTGTAATTATTTAAGCCATTCTAAAGTGCCAAATTTTTCTGAATACAGGTGCAAAGAAATAACTACTGCCATTTAAAAAAAAATTAGATAAAATACCCCATAAATTGCCAGTTCAAGCTTCCTTGAAAATGCAGATGGAAGATATATATTAATGGCTTCTTCTTCATCTGCTTATTCCACTATTTTATTTTCTATTCTACTCTATAAAACAAACAAAATTACACCAAACAAATGCTGACTTTTGTGTGAGTTCAAAAGAGCTATGGAAGCATGCACCAAAAAATTTACACCAAAAATCATAATTCATACCACTCTGAAATGGTTTCCCCGAATTCCATCATCAAAAAAATAAATGGCACAATAGTTGCTGTAATTATTTAAGTCATCCTAAAGTGCCAAATTTTTTTGATACAGGATCAAACAATACAGTGCCAAATTGCTTCACACCAGAAAAGATGAACAATACAGTGCCAAATTGCTAAGAACATATATCACCATGCACCTTTTTTTCTTTATTTTCATGTGACTATTCGCCATATGCATATATAGTTTCAAAAGCACCTGCAAATGAGAATTGAAGCCCAAGGAAAATACATGCAATCCATATTAGATAGATCATATCAAACTCTACCTGGGGAAGAAGGCTCCATCACTACCACCGCAAGCTTCAAAGACCTCCAAAACCAAGCCTCCATGAGCCACCTCGGAGCCATGGCTTTCACTTCCTTCCAAGACCTCCATTTATTCAACAATGAATAGCTCGAAATGTCTCAGGACCACTTCTTCCCCACAAATGAAATTCTTTCTTTGGGAAAAAAGAGACCTACTAATCCTTACTTTTGTTCAAATGGAAAGAGTCCAATGGTTTAGTATGATGAACTCAAAATACAAGAATTTGGAGCTCATAAAGAAAACTCTAAGATAAACAACAAACATACTTTGTTCCACCATATGATTCTTATGTATTAGCATATCTAATACCTATATTAAAAAATAGAAATAAACCTTAATGTAGAAGCCACGACATATAAGCCAAGTCATATAGAAGCCACGGCAGGTGCACTTCCATTTTGAATTATCAGTCAAAGCAAGGAAATAAAGGCAATGCAGAAAAAAAAAATTGATAGCCTTCCAATACAGGCAAGGAGATAAAGGCAATGCAGGAAAAAAAAAATTGAATTATCAGTACAGGCGATGCATGAAGAATCTGAATTTGATACAGCATGCTGACATTCTCTAATCTTGCATTATGCATTTAATAAATCTGCCATAAATTATTGGACTACAAAACCGAAAGGATATTCAGAGGGTACCAAAAACTTTGTTCATCATTACTGAAAGTGACATTGATATAAAGGAACACATTAATCAAATGAAATGTACTATACACAGCTTCCGAAATCTACAACCTTGCTCCCTGTGTACAACATAACTTGCTGGTTGCTCCAAATTAATAGCTTCGAATAGATCCATACAAAGTAAAGCCTTTTTGGCATCCATATGAAGCAAGGTCCAAATTTAATTAATGCCAACAAAATGGAAATAGCAAACAAAGGTAAACCAACAAGCCTAAAAATAATTCCAAAGAGTCACAAATTATTTAAACAATAGAAACAGCTGACAAACTATGCTCATGAAAGATAAATATTCTTAAAATTTAAATATCATAGTAATGAAGACATGAATTTGAACTAAGCATATGTGAAATGTCACCATTAGATGTCATCTATAGCGTAGGTTTAATATGAAGAAAATAATTAAACATAATTGAAAGACATAATATGTCATCAAATCTAAATGTCTAGGCTTATGTCATTTACTATTTGCTCTCTCAAACCCGCCATCTCTGAAGTGTCTTCACCATCTGGGGTTTGTGACTCAGGTGAATCAATATCGATTTGTGGGATGGAACGTCCAACGTGGTATTCAAATGTCTCGGGTGGTATTTGCAATGAATCTTCTTCTATACGACAAACTCTGCATCTGTCCTAGAATGATGTCATATAATGAAGTTGTATAGTGTCATTGTTGCCACTACAATCTGGACTTGTTTTGTAAATGAATAAATTGGCATATCACGCAGAATTACAAACTTCTTCTTCCAAACCCCGAACGATCTCTCGATCACACCACGTAAGGATGAATGTCTTTTGTTAAAAATTTCTTTCTTTCCTCGTGCAACCCCACTTGATCTCTCGAAACTAGGTATATGATATTTTGTATCTGAATATGGCTTCAAATATCCCCTTTGCAAAGGATACCTGGCATCTACTAAGTAGTACTTACCTGAGTAAGGTTTTCTTTCATTTAGAACTTTTAAAGTAATTAGGATGGTCAAAAGCTCAGCACGATTGTCATACCTGGTGGTGGATAAGAGAAGCCATATTTTCTGTTGCTAGTGACAAACTTGAGAACGCGGCTATCGTGTGCACTACCTTCCCATCCAGTCATCACATATGTGAAACACATATTGAAATCACAAACAACCATTATATTTTGTGTTGGTGATCTACATCGTCCAATGTATGCAACTTTCTCTGTGCCAGAAAGACGTGCGTCGACATGTGTTCCGTCAATAGCTCCGATACAATCCTGGTATGAACGAATTAATCAATAATAAAATATTATTTGTGAAATTTTATTAACTAACATTTAAATATGGGAAGCACCTTAAAGAACGACATATAACGAGGGTCATTCACAATATGTGTGGGAATGGACTGGAATGTTGGGTCCTCTGGTTTGACTTTTGACTGGCCAGACTCACCAGTGCATTCAACCCGGCTGAAAAATATCTACTTATGGTTTCGGAGGAATGTTGAAACCATTTCATAGCTCCTCTCATCGATTCATTCTGGGCCAAAATGTAGAGTGTTATTGCCAACACCTCTCTAGATGTTGTTCTTGATGATCCTTGAAGTCCGTGGAGGCTCTGAAGTTCATTTAGGAGGCCAAGGAAAATGACTTTTGTCATACGAAACATATTTGCAAAACGTGTCAGGTGACCACGTAATAACTCTTCGATCCATCTATCTCCAATATTGCTGGACGTCATGCATGAGTTTCGATCAACATATGCGTTGTAGTAATGGTATAACAACGTAAGTGTGAGAGTAACAATGCAGATTTAATTAATTTGTCCTTCCTCCATAATATAAATTATGGAAGAAAGGTAGACTTTTAAACCAGATAGCAAATAGTGATGTAATATCAGAAAATATATAAAAAAGACAATTATACAAAGAGTACGTGAATGTAAATTTGACTGCATGTAATAAAAATATGAAGAAAGTTACAAACATGCCGCACATTTCATTGATATTTGCATATCTAAACATCAAAGTTTGATATGTATCTAACATATTCAAGGATGAAAGAAATACAATACGCATAACGAGTTTATCACATAAATAGAAAATAAGACAAAAAGAGCCCATCAAACAAATAGTCAATGAAGTTACATAAATAGCATTCATTCTTTCATAAAAGTGCACAAGTAAGGAAGACGAAATTCTGGGTCTAAAGTCTCAAAGAACTGCCTCTGGGTAGAGTTCCCTAGCAACTTGACATACTTAACATACATATCCTGGTCTTCCTTAATACCAGGATATGTGTTAAGGATCTTAACACACTCGTGGATTGTGCTGTCCTTCGCAGTTTTGGAAATATTTTTGGAAATTTCAATCAATGTCTCAATAGAACCTCTAACAAATGCAAAGCCTTTTTTATTTTTGCAGGTTGGGGTTGCTTTGTTCCACCAGTGGATTGGATATCCGTGTGGATTTGGCTGGGACCTTCTCTTGAATCACCTATATGCTCTGTCTCTATATCCTCTGCTAGGTTTGCAACACCCTGCTCATTAGGGGTGAAAAATTGAGTTCTTGTTACTACAACACCAGTAAACATGTCATTCAACTTCTCCTCCAAAGTTGGTTCAATTCTAGTAAATTTGAATTTTTTTGCCGCTGACACTACCTGTAATCACAAAAAAAAATCTAATCAATATTCCAAAAATATATCTCTAAAATTCACTTGAAATGGTGATGTTATTACCGCTAACTTTTCCGCCCACCATTCCTTAGGTGCATCAATTGTCCGTTTTACTGGATCTCATCCCAATCCAGTTGATCCCCTTTTAAGCTCTTTCCAAAGTTTCCAGTCATTCTTTAATTGATCCCATTTGTTCTTTAGTTTCATCCTATTGTAATCTCTTCAAATTATTTCTTTGAATTTAATTGTGATATTATGCCAACCTTCTTTATTAAAAAAAAGTTGTGGGTCGATTTCCCAATTTGACCTCCCTCACGCATAGATTACAAAAAATATTAGTAGCCTCTCTATCCCACATAGCCGATGAACCAGAGTCTTTAGATTTACTCATCTTTTACTGTCATATCAACGAATGGTTAGATGACACTATGACTGAAAATGAGACACTTAAGATATGGAATATGCATATGTAAAACAAAATTAAAAAAAAACTATGAATTAAAATATATATTGGTCTATGAGTGAAACATAAATGTGCTTTTCATATAACCATCATTTATGAAACCTTTTCTTTTTATTTTTCTCTATTATTTAGTACCACCGTATTTTGAGTAATAACCAATTGAAATTTGGAACAAATAGAGCATATTAAAAATTCTAAACCAATGCTAGCAAAGACAACCCAAAGGACCATAAACCATAAAGCATATTTTCTTCACCCTAAACAATCCAATTCAAAACATGCTTCAACAACAATGTATTGGATCTACCATAATCAAATAGTCAATGTTCTTTTGTACAAGTAAAGAAAGGGGTCTCATCGAAGCAAAAAATGCTCAGTTGCATAAATAGTAACACCTTCATTGAAGTAAACATGCTTATCACCATCTCGGTAATAGAATATTCATTGAACCAGTGCAAACTATTTGCCTAAACATAACGCGAGAGCTCTAAAATATTTTTCACCCAAACTTTCATTGTTGCAAAGCCACATATGCAAGAAATAACAATAATGCAAGCCTTTTTACCCATTCAGTTGTGAACAAATATCGACACAACAGAATTGTTTCTTTAACCAATTCTGTCATAATAATCTCGTCCCAATGAAGTCACTTGTTTAAATAATAAGCTCGGCTCAACTCGTCTACACCATAAATAAGATGAATAATAAAGAAGGGCAATAATATACCTACCACCAAATTATTATATATTTACATATCTAATACCAAAACCTTATTTTTTACATTTATACCATCCAAATCTTTCAAATCATATAAAAACTATAACTATATTTACTTTTAAAAAAGTAAAACACACCTTCTAATGCATAGGTAAGATGACATATATGTAAAAATTGAAGTTTATGTAAATCTTCCTAATAAAAATAACATGGTCCTAAAAACAGAACTGATAACTTCTAAGAAATTATGTGACATGTTGAAGAAAGTCAGAAAACATGGCTCAAAGAATACCAAAGATATGTACCACTCCCACCAAAAGCTTTTTCATACAAAAAATGAATTTTCATGATTTTAGAAAAAAAAAACATAAAAGCTGATCCCACAGAAATCAAAGCAGTTAAAAATTGTTAAGATGTTTCTTGGAGTTGACAATGTATTACAACAAGTTTCTTCAAAATTATGCTTTAATTACTGCACTACTAACCACATTATTAGTGAAAAAAAACATAGAAGCTGGTCCCACTAACCGCATACATTTTGCCATTTATTTTGCACAAACGAGCCAACAACAAAAGCTTCATCTTTTGTTCAATAAATGCAATACACTCTATTTTAGAAATAGTAGGCAATCCAATTTCAATTGTCATTTGCACTATGCCATTTTACTTTGTTGAACATCATTGCTATTGCAAAGCGAATACAATATTCTTCACATAAACACGATCATATTTATCCTACTAAATATCTTCTACATATTCATAGATCATACTTCATCATATCCTCATAAAAAATAAAATATAAATCAACTTTAATACCAAATCGCAGGGAACAGAGCATTGCATTAATATCTTCTAGCCTCAACAAATACCCTAAAAGAATCAAATCGTAGAAAACATAACATTGCATCAATAACTTATAGCCTCAACAAATACCCTAAAAGAATCAAAAACTTTGAATAGCATGGAGACCATACGAACAAACACGAAAAAAAAAATTGGTTCATACGAATAAACACTGTTCAAAGAAAGGTAGGGATAGGGAATGGAGAAGAAAACCCCTGGATGCTTCAAACATATCACAATAACAGTGAATCTATATTTTTACCGGCGCTACTTGCATATTCAAACCAGATCTAGGTTTTAGCCACCAAACACTTCCAAACAGATGGATCGAGTGAAATCTCTTGCCAAAATCTTAAATCTCTCGGCGAAATGGGGGAAAGGAGGGAGAAGACGAGCGAGGAAAATGAGTTTTGTTACCTGCGGAGCGACAGAGGCGGGATCGACGCCGAATGTTCGAAGGAAGGTCGGCTGCGGGCTTAGGAGAGTAGCAGAGTAAAAAATGAAGCCCAAATGCAGATCACGGGGATATACCCGCGATCGGCATGTAATATAATATAAAAATGCAGTTTTGAAAAACTTATGTAAAACGCGATATACAAACACTAGGGCGGCGTTTTTAAAAATGCCGCCGCACATTTAAGCTGCCCCAAACGGGCCCTAAGACATTCGAGAGGAAATCAAGGAATGTTGACACTAAGTCAGACGCAAAAAAATAGTAGTAATAACAAAAATGATGCAAATGTCGATGATATTTCATTTGCCGACACTTATTTTAAAGTTAAATTTTTTCTACACAAATGACGATTTGAGTCCAAAATATCCATAATTATCGTTGAAAAATTATAAGTTAAGGTAAAATTCAATATGACTCTACATTCTTCTTTTGTCACTTCAAATTCATAGCCACCATGAATACTTCTAAAATGGTTTGACACTGTACTAATAGGCTCATTTAAATCTTCTCAATAAAAACGTTTTCCTAAAGAGGTTTTCTTCGTATTAATATCTCATTTCAAAAATTTTCTTTTGAAAATATATCCAAACCTACTCGAGGAGCATAAACACTTCTAATATTAATAATCTTGATATCCAAATTAATCTTTAAGGCTATAATTCTATCATTAACTCTATTAATTTTATAACATTATCTTTCAAACTCTTATTGATAATTGCACACTACTTTTAGTATGACTCCTACCCGAACTTCAAAAACTTTTAACCTAAGTTATCAATCTCAATATTTTCTCCAACCTATTTAGTTTCTTAAATGCATAATATACTCATCTTTCCATAAACCATAACATCTACTATTTTAATTCATATACCTATCAAAATATCTATATTTCAAGTTCTTATCATAATATTAATGTTATGGACCAACTTCTTTATATGTACCTATACATAACGTGAGAACTCTTACTTATTTAATACTACACTCGAATGACAACAAGACAGCGACCCTTGCAACATGCCAACTATAGTTCACAGTACCTATAATAATTTAGGGTGAAATATTTTATTCTTTCCTAGCACAACCTTTTTACATACATCTACTAACTTTATATGTTTTGTTACATCTATGTCATATTACCTATGAATAGAAATGTCTTTCACTTTTTACTAATTAAACAAGTAATATATTCAAATATTTGAATAATATGAATATGAAAAAGCAAAATATAATATGAACATTATTTAGTTACCCAAGGCATTTGACACGAAGGGAAGCCACCTCTGCCCCATGGAAGAAAAGGGCAATAAAAACCTGGCACGGTGCTTCCCACTTGAGCCTACGTTGAAGACAATGGAGGCTCCACCATCCACTCATCCGGTCTCCTCCTAATTCTACCCATCGCCCAAGTCTGCATCAAAAGGCGCGAGAAGAACTTCTTATTTTATTTTATTTTATTTGGGTGCTAAAAGTAAAAAAAGAAATGTGTAGGTGTTAGATGTGTAAATATATAGGAATTGGTAGGGGTGTAAACGAACCGAACACGAACGAACAGAGCTTGTGTTCGTGTTCGGTTTGTTTGAAATTTAGTTTGTTTGAAATAAGCTCGTGTTTGAAATAGTTCGTGAAGTCACTGTTCGTGTTCGTTTCTTAACGAACGAGTCGAACACGAGTCGAACAAGAGCTGTTCGCGAACAACAAGCCAGTTTGACATCCATAATATTAATACATATAAATTAATTATATAGCTTATATTATATATATATATATAATATATATATCAGCATATTACTAATATAGTATATTAATATACTATTATTATTATTATTATTTTACTATATATTATAATTTATAAAATTTAATTTTTTGAATATTATAAATTTTTTATATATAATTATTTTAAATTATTTTATATTTCGAACAGTAATGATTCGAACACGAACGAACGCATCACTTTCGTGTTTGGTTCATTTAACTAACCGAACGAAAAAATTTTGTTCATGTTCGTCTCGTCTACTTATCGAACAAACCGAACACCAACATATTAACGAACCGAACACGAACTCTTCGCGAACAACGAACTTTTTTGACTGCCCTAGGAATTGGGCGGCATGTAAGTAAATGCCCCCATGCTATTGTTAATTTGTTGATTAGGGATTTCCATTGTGGCTTTTAATGCAATGCAATGCAATGTTTATGAATCATTTATGTAATTTTTTGGGGCCATTTTATTGTTGAGTTTTCAATTAATCTATTTAATATGTAATAATATAATGATATTATCTTAGTATTTGAGTTGGCATGAAATAAGCTCGTGTTCGGCTCTTTCATAAAGTTAACAAGCCGAACACGAACAAATATTTTTTAGCTTGTGCGGCTCGTTTTGGCTCGAAATACCACAAATCAATTTTATATTTATATATATATATATATATATATATATATATATATATATATATATATATATATATATATATATATATATATATCTTTAATGAGTATTTTTTTTTTTAATTTTAATTGACTACAAAGCTACAAAGATTTATAATAATTAAAAGTATTAATGAAGAAAATAGAATAAAAATTATTAAATCATATTCAAATGATGTTTTAAATTTTGCCACAATCCTTAACATATGATGACTACGTGATTAGGGTTGTCAAAATGACTCTTTGTTCGTGAATGACTCATGTTCGAATCGCTAAGCAAGTTAGCCGAACACGAACACATTTTTTCAGCTCAAAATATAAACGAGCCGAACACCAGCTGAGCCTGGACTAGCTCGTGTTCGACTCATTTACACCCCTAATAACACACTCACACTATTATTATGATATATTAATTTTATTTTTAGAGGGTAGCAAAATTACTTGGTTGAATATATTAATACCTATAATAATATATTTATCATAATTAATTAAAGAAAATTAATACCTATGCATTAAATATGTAAATACGTAAGAACTATGCGGTATATATGTAAATGCTCTATAATTAAAATAAGCTCATATCATAAGTTCAACCACAAAGATATACCTCTTTAATCATCTTAATTGAGGTTTTTTTATATAATTATTTAAGACTGGTATATCTAGATCAAGTTTCTAAAATATGATAAATTAATGGAGGAAATTACATTGATTTATGAAAATCAATATTTAAAGTTAGGTCATATGCGTCCAGCCCTCGGGTTAGCCAAGCCGATCAACCAGGATGAAGGATCGTTGGTTAGGTGGCTACCTATGATTCATTACGATTGCCTCTGACGTTGTCCTTGACCGAATCCGGGACGTTAGCTTTGACCGAATGCACAATTATGTTAGTGAGTTGATGGTTTGGTCCGCACATTAAGTTGTAAGAAGTTATAGTATTTGACTTTTGTTAAACAAGTTTTTATTGAGGTTTAAATTTGAATTTAGTAGATAAATATTTGTACATAAAGTACCTGTCATTTCGGATTCCGAGAAAATTCAACGGTCTAAAAGAGAAGAAATATGATAAAGGAGTGCCACCGACAGAAGACTAGAAGACCTACTTATCTGATTGGATGTAGTCATCCGAGTCAAAGCTAATGGTTGATCGAGCTAGGAGAAGGATAAAAAGAGCGATCAAATGATTTAAATCCAAACAAATCGAACTAAAATGAGAGAGATAAACATTTGAGCTTACCACTACAAGAAAGCCGATCAAAGACGTCGACCTACCTTACCTACCTTTTGGTAGATCTGACCCGAGGAATGAATTTAGTTCCTTTCTATCAACAACCATCCCAAGGATGCCCTCGAGGATCCTCATTAGGGACAAAAAATTGACAATACAATAGTGTCTTATATCCATCACACTGGCTTCATCGTTGGTGAACGAGCTACCTATCGAGTTACGATAATTCACTCTCTGCTTGATAACCTAGTCTCGCTCTGTAGATAGAAGCTCCTCACCCAGGGATCGAGAGTCGGTAACTACACCGGATTAATCCATCGGCAAATCCTAGCTAAATGAGTCAGTCATCCTGATTTAAAGCTAATTTCCAAGCTTATCCGACCGACAACACCAACTCAGCTTATCCGACCGGATCGGCATCACCGAACTGAAAGTCATACTAGCCTTGTGGTCGAGCTAAAGAACAATCGAGCGTTATGTTCACATATATAAAATACCTAGAATATCTTATACATCCCCATTAAAATAGTGGAGAAAATGTAATATCATTATATTGTATTCACTTCTCATATAAATAAAGA